>JAEMWC010001470.1:87500-127500 GCA_016490735.1 Pachyseris speciosa
ATGAATGTCTTTTGGGAAATGGTGGCTGTGAGAAATACTGTACCAACACAAATGGAAGTTACTACTGCTCTTGTCTACCTGGTTTCGAGTTATACGATCAATTTTTGTGCAGAGGTAAGTAAACGGGAAGAGTTAATGAAAAGACATACCAGAATACAAGCGACATATGTATTTTCTTTATTTCACATTAGTTCAATCGTACAATTCAACTGACCAGACGTAATATTTGTTTATGTTTGTCTCCAACGCTGAATGTTAACATTTGTCAGTTTGGGAATATGGGAGGGATTTGGTCCCAAATAAGACGTTGCTTGTCATAAAGAAATGCCAATGGATGTCATACTGACTACTAATGAAGACGAGAAAAATACAAAATGCAGTGGAACTTCCCTTAAACCACCACCCGTAAGCGACCACATTTAAATTTTGGGATTTTCAAAATACCAAATTTCGCCAGTAAGATGAGTCAAGGCAATGGGCCATGTTGGGACGCGAGTAATGCACTGGGACTAACAAATACAATAAGAAAAAACAAAGAGCTCCGGCATAATTTAAAATGATAGTTTTCTTCGTTTGGCTTATCACAGTGGGTTGCTTGTGTCCCAGCATGGCGTTTTTGCACCACGCGGCTTTAAAAGGCCCATTGAAAGCTTTCGTAAGCGACCAACTTTAGTAAACGACCGCGACCACTCTTGGATCTGTTTTGCATATTCCACTGCTTTCAACTTTCCTAAAGATACCACTTATTATAATTTCCGATATTTCCGAAGATGCCAGTCTGTTACCTGACGTAGTTTCGTTTTCTTGTCCAGCGTCACAGGCGCAAATATCGCAAAAATGGTATGTTTCTGGAATAGCTAGACTTGTAACATACTCGTACGCTGTATATTGAAATAAGAAAATACATTGAATATTTTGTTATAAGAAGTAAAGCAAAGCCTCTGTCTTGATGATTAGCGCATGACCCTATTGATTAATATTGAAGTCTTCAAAGAGACTTCTTAAATTGTCTTACAAGCAACAGTATTTTTTTCTAACTGCAACAGTAACTACACGTACTTTACAATGCTATGTATCATATAAATCAAAGAATCATATGAATCAAAGGTAACATGCATTTTTTCAAGGAAGCTGTCAATACGTTTTCATTATACTCCAAGTCATACCTTTAGGAATACCAATGCTGTTTGGTCGTTTTCAGATATCAGAGTACCGAGAAAATGTATAGTATTGCTAAACGCTAAGGACCCAAATTTCAGATCAACTGTGGTTTTTGTTAGTGACCACCCCCTATAAGTGACTTTTGACCATCCTTGCTTCTTCGCGCCCAAAGCTCGTTGGCATGCAATTAACATTTAGGTATTGAACAAAGTATTTACACAATTTATACCTAAAACTCTAAATGACCAAGTGGGCGAGAGCATAAAATAGGGAAATGTGTCTAATATATTTGTTAAATTATCCTTCAGATATCGATGAATGTGCTCAAAATAATGGCGGCTGCAGCGCTGTATCTACCGACTGCCATAATCATCAAGGGGGCTACGAATGTAGATGCAAGAAAGGGTACAAGTACATTCCAGACAATGACTTTAGTTGTGAACGTAAGTATTAAATCATTTTGTAAGAAAATAGATATAATTCAACGAATGAAACATTAATGGCAAGTCAGAGTAGGCATTATTTTAATTATCAGTTAAGCCGACAAATCAAATTACCATAGGTGGAGTACTTAAGAACTGTAATATCAGTGGAATGTGTGCACATTTCATCCCTTACAGACGTTTCAGCGACTAATTTTAACATTACGAAAACAATTCAATTAACCTTGTGATCTGCCGTGCTTGCATGTTCCCTTCTACTCTAGTGGCTTTGTTTGTATAAGTATAAAATCTCCTTTGTTTACTTTGTTTGTTTCTTTTTGTTTTTGTTTTGTTTTGTTTTGTTTTGTTTTTTGTTTTTTTTTTTTGTTTTTTATCGTTTAGGGATCTCGTGTCACCCTCTGGTGGAAGCGGCGGGAACTTCTGTAGCCCCTGCGGAATGTTTGCTTGTTGACGGACGTAAAGTTAATGATACTTGTACCTTTAGTTGCAACGAAGGGTACAAGCTACCCGACCCCAACCAGACTACGCTAACTTGCCTAGATTCTGGCGCTTGGGACAAAGCGTTGATAAGTTGCCATCGTAAGTCAAGAAGGGACGTTTATTTTTGTTTGATTTCTAAGTAAGACCAAATATTAAGAAAATGATAACGATAATTATAATGATAATGAACGCAGCGAGTACATCGAGTTATGCGGGACTTTTTTTTTTTTTTAACACAAGACAAGTGCTCGCGCATGCAGGACTGATGTAGGGCGCGTGTGTCTGTTGAGAAATAAAGTTCTCAATTCATAGCGCGCGTACGTAATTATTTGAAAACGAAGGGTTTTAATACCCAGCAACTGTTATAAGCGATATAACTGATTCTGTTTATTGAGTAATGAAAAATATGGCAGATGACGTAGAGATCGAAAGGTTCAAATTTAAGCCTTCCTATGACTTTTTTTATTACCGAAAATACAACGTAATGATCACTATACCATATTGTTTTTCTTTTTCCTTCTTTCTTTCTTTCCTTCTTTCTTTTTTTTTTTTTTTTTTTTTTTTTTTTTTTTCATTTGGTAGGCAAGAGTTGTCCTGCTTTACCTCCTATTGATGATGGAACACTAACTCCATCCTTCTGCGCAGTAACTGGTAATGTTTTTGAATCGGGTTGCTACTACACTTGCAATTCCGGCTATAGCCTGAAAGGAACCTCCGCTAGAACCTGCCAGGCCAATGGAGAATGGGATATTAACGCCACACCAACGTGCGAAAAAGGTAATAAGTAAATATTTAGCACCCGGTCTATATAGCCAATCGCATTAACTATCAGTAACATCATTTCTACTTTGATGATGGACAAGTTTTACAATCCATGTTCTCAGAAAGAAGTGTGCAACTTTATAGGTTTTAATTCCTTTATTACACCCATTTTGAAATCACTGGTTCTCCTTGCAGTCTGATTGGCTCTCAACAGTGCAATTTATTCCCAACTTGCACCATTTTTTACTCTAAATCGCATCCTTTCTGTAATTCATCAAAATGAAAGTGAAATAATAATAAACTTATCAAATTTCATGGATAAACAAATATTAATATTGACAAAAAACTGTGTGGTTTCAAAATGGGTGTAATAAAGTGGTAATTGAACTTCGTGTCATGCAATTTTGGTCTGAAATCATACTTGTGATTTCAAATCAAACTCGCGCTGCGCGCTCGTTCGATTTTGAACTGGCACGCGTATGATTTCAGACCAAATTGCACTCCACTCAGTTCAATTACCATTATTAATTACTTCGGACAAAATTTGATTTGAATAAATTATATTTCACTAATTTAGGTATCAAAACTATTCGTTCTTGGTTTCTATTAGCGGTGGTAAAAGCTGTGGAGACTGTTGCTCACAAATTTTGTTCAACACGCGTGAACACGGCGTATCTCCGGCCTTTCATTTTGTTTGGAGACGCACTGCACTTAAAGGCCCATTCTCCCCCTTGAGGCACCTCGTGTTGGAACAGTTAGTCCTTGAATTTCGTTTAATACGAAATTACTCAAACCTTTGAAGCTCTTTTATTTTATGTTTTCTGTTTATTCTTGCTCGTTTTTCTTTTATCATACACCGAATGCAAATATGGCGGACCACTCGGTCGGCGCCCGGGACGAGCTACATGAATCGAGGCTAATGTTGGTTCGTTGTAGATCTGGTCTGTTTTATTTCGCTGTGCGTACGAGTTGCTGTGTTCTGAATGCCTCGAGGAGGGATAAAAATCTTCCACCATTCACCTCTAAGGCAAAATAGTGGATTAATGCAATTCGTTGAGACGAAGAAAAGGAGTTCAGGATCGCCACGGGAACTAAAGTTTGTTCGCTACATCATGTCGGATCATCATTTCAGGATAAAAAATCTTACAAAAATCGGTTCAATGACGAGCTTATGTGGTGTCTGGTGGTGTTCCAACACGATTTGCATGGCCAGTACCCTCCCCAAGGTAAAGAAAAGCTCCTATCGAAAGACATCCTCTGTCCCCATAGAAGAAGTTTTGTTTACGTCCGCGTCCACTCGCACGGAATCGCACGACACAAATACTACGGTGTAGTAACCAAGCGAATGAACTTCAACTGCCCCGTCATTGAAGCCCGTAAAAGCATTGAGACAAATAACAACGACTTGGAGGTAAATGCGATCGCTTACACATTTTCTAAGATCTTCCAGGCTAACCTTAAACAGTTCCTTCGGAGATATAGTGAACTCCTTTCCTTCGTCCGTTTTTCCCTAAGAGGCAAATGGGGAAACTGAGAAAAACAGTTTCTCTGCTGTGGCAGATTTCACTCTCTTCTGGTGGCATTCAGGAACACAAAAAACACGTAGGGAGGGCGAAACAAAACGAGCCAAATCGAAGGAACTCGCCTCTCGTCGAAGGAACTAGCCTCTCTGGGGATGTCAAAATAAAACATCGAAGCCTTACTAGCCTCGCTTTTATGCGACTCGTCCCGGGCGCCGACCGAGTGGTCCGCCATATTTGCATTCGGTGTAATATGGGAACACATTTGTATGCATTTTTTTTTGTAAATTCTGGCCCGTTTAAAGCCAAAAGAGTCAGTGAGGCAACATGGTAGCGGTCACTTTGCAGCGTTGTTTTATATCAAAGTTTCAGTATTTACCTTTTAAAATGAGGTTCAAGGATGTGGTCTAATTGGAATCTTCGTTCAATGTTTAGTACTTTTTAGCTCGGAGTTTCCACCAATTTGCTGAGTTTGTCGGAGCGCTCTTACTGCGATTTGGAGACTGATTTGATTGCGTATAATTTATACGTGTGTGGATATTTTTTTTTCCGCATGTTTGATATTTTTTCCCTCAATGTCAGTTTGCGTAATGGGTTCTATAGATTGATCGCAGGGTCTCTTTATCGACTGCCATTTTCATGCCCCATCGGGTATTCTGGCTATACGTTTCCAATCACAGTTTGCCTACACTACGTGATAATTTCCGGCTTTCTCGCTGAGATTTCTGTGATGAGGACTGCACCGCTGTGATACTTTGTGTTCCTCCTGTGTTTTAATGTGGAGCTCAACGTTTTCTTCCTTTTGTAAAGTCGTGTGGTCGACAATAGTTTGAACTCAGTATAAAGCGAGAATGTATCAGATAACAGAGTATTATATTATTATTTGCTGCAAATTAGAAACTATAGTCACAATATATAAATGTTTTCTCCTGAACATTTTGTCACCATCCTCGCAATATTGTCAGCCAATCAATAAAAGACGGTTAAATACTTTGCTGTTTTGACGTTAAACCTGTGAATGGATTGTTCCAGGTTTCAATGGAGAAATATACAAAGAACGAGGGACACGGGTGCGCCGTTCGTATCGACACATAGAACTAACCGGATCGGACTTCAGTGAAAAAAAAAAAAAAAAAAAAACGTCACATGCCTTTCTAAGCTTTTCACTTTTCTACTGGTATCAATCGGATCCTGTTCCTTGACAACGATAGTCGTTCTTTGACACACACACACAAAAATACTCAGTTTCCAGCTTCATCCGTCACGGCTTTGAACTTTAAAGTTGTGCTTTCTTCTTTGGTAAGAAAAGTATGGCGGAATGCCGTTTCCAACTGAATCGCCTTCGAAAAATCTAAGTTTTCAAAACAATGTCGTTAACGTCCATGGAACCGTTTTTCTATCAAAGTTTCGGTCCATCACGGTAATCAGCATTGAAGTTGGATATTTGTCAAGTCTACTTAGCTTGGATGAAGATAAGTCTTCATGGAAGCGCCATGGGTGCTGTGGGTGTTTCGCTTCTCCCCGCAGTTTCTCAAGTTCCCAGGCTTTGTACGGATAGAAATCTTCTGTAGAAGACTGACACTGCCAACAAATCCTTATGGCGATATCACGGAAAAAATTAGACTGCAGAAAATCAAACTTTGAATACGTCCGCGGTCGTTCGAGCTAAAATACAGTTTCATATGCCAAGAATGTCCGATATTTTACCTAAACAGATAAGAATCGATTTATTTAGTAGTGGAAATTTTCCAGATAACAAACTTTCTTGATTACCTTAATTTCTTGTCTGTTGCATTGTAGGCAGCCGTTGATTACTCGACAGGGCACCATTTTTTTTTCTTTCATTTTGGACCGCCTGCAATTTCTATAGCAGCGATTATCCAATAGCATCTAGTCAAAGAAAGGAAGTAACTGACAGCTCTTGAAACTGCTCTGAAGTGACTTCGCCCCCTCGTGTTCCTCATTTCTTGCCATGCGAAACCGCACAAATGACAACTCGGCGTAATAAACTAGATCAAAAGCCCGATTAAAAAAAAAAAAAAAAAAGCTGACCTATCAGAGTCATCATTAACGTGATCAACAGCCCTCCCACCCAAAAAACAATAAAAAAAAATTATCGCGTTGGATCAAGGATAAAAATGGGCTTTAAAATTTCACACCTCTAGGATGTACAAAGAACTTATGGAATAACGCCTCTTTCAGTCCAACACCGGCTATTAATAATGTACAAAGGCAGACACTGTTTAGTGTAAAGTTCATCGAAAAGCAAACTTGTGCTGGAGACAATTAATACTAATGTCGAGACTTGTTCTCCGTAAAAAAAAATCGAACATAAATATGTTCTATCTGTAACTGATAACTGATAAAAACTGATAAATGATATCTCTATGACTTATGTTCTCCTCAGTACATCCACAGCCCTGGATCACTTGTCCATCTGCCATCGTGGTTGATCTCGAGCCAAACGAAAAAGAATACGACGCTACTGCGGTGCTGGGACAGCCTGAATCCAGCGTTCAGAATATCCAGATGTTCCCAGAAAAATACCGCAACAGCTCGGTGTTTCCCTATGGTTTAACTGAGCTCACTTATGTCGCTAGTAATGAAGTGGGAGATACTGCAAACTGCACTACATTTGTCAGTGTGCATGGTAAGTAACAGTGCAGTGGCTGCGGAAACGTTCACTTTTCATCCGTAGGAATCACGTTTACGAGGGCATAGTATACAACTTTTCTATTTCGTATCTTAACTTCTTTCATTTGAACGGTTTCTGAGGTCTTGAGAAGATTCGAAAAACACTATAGTATAACAGACAATCTGCTGCAAGTACCAAACTGTATAAAAAAGTTACGTAAATTGCTGTAGTTGTTGTCTAATAAAGTACAACTGTCTAATGCGCGCTAAAAACCCATAAAATGTGAATCTGGGCAACGGTGATGAGCCCAGCCAGCTTAAATATCTTTAGTGGAATCCTTTCCCAAGGGGACAGGGCCTTTAAACGATCGCTGACTATTTGAGAAAGGACAAATTTCACCATGCACATATTGAATATCCACATTTTTTTTTCTCCCAGATAACCAACCACCAAGAATCGTCTATTGTCCTGGAAACATATATCAAGCTATCGCCGGATTTGGCGCAAGCGTAACCTGGCAGGAACCAGAATTCACGGACAATGTCGAAGTAGCACAAGTCACATCGACACATAATTCTGGGGATTACTTCACCCTGGGATCTAGAACAGTAAAATATGATGCCTTCGACCCTTCTGGGCTGTTTGTTAGCTGTTCTTTCAACATACAAATTATCCGTAAGTAGGTTTATTTACGTTAAGAACGTTTAGCTACAAACTCTTGATAAAGATGAAACATTGTTAGCTCTATATTTTTTTAAGCCGCGTACTTGCGCGCGTAAGGAGAGTTTAACGAAAGTTGCGTGCTCGCAGCGTACTGATATAGTTTTTCAAACAATTGGAGACTCCAGCCTCTGCTCGTTAATTACAAAGTGGGAAAGAGGGGGACGTCTCACCTTTTTCTTGATTTTTATTTCATTTTTATTTATTTATTTATTTATTTATTTATTTTTAATGAGGAAAATTCTGACTGCCTCGCGTAATCAAGCGATAGAAAATAGGATTTTGTTTTTGTTTTCTTTCGTTTTACTTTCTAATTTAAGTAGCGGAAATATTTTTGTCTTATAGTAATATATTTAAGCTCTTTTTCAAGCAATTACATAATTATCATGGTCGCTTTTGTCAAAAATTTCGGTAACAACAAAAAAGAAGACGAAGAAGAAGAAGAAAATAAATAATTATCTTGTATAGTTCTAGTCAAGAATAATTTATTATTGGGAAATTCTATTTAATTATACAAATGCAAAAAAGTGATGATATTCCTTTCCATTCGCAGAAAAAAAATGCGTGATCCCTGAAAATCCTGACAACGGAATTTTAGAATGCCAGGTATTCGGGACTTTTTACTTTTGCCAAATTAAATGCAACGGAAGCAAACAGTTATTCCAATACACGGGTGCTACCAGCTGCAATACTCACACGTTGGCATGGGGCCCAATACCAGACTGCGTTGGTAAGTTAATCATATCCGCATAGCTTTGTTGTTGTTGTTGTTTTCGTCCCGTTTTCTCCGACGGGGATTTAACGGCTGACCTCGTCTCCCGTACAAGGTATATAGTATGGTTAACGATGACGTCATCTGACGCGACAGTTATGCCACAATTCCATGAAGGCTACCATCTTGAATCAGCTAGCCATCTTGTAATTCAAAATATCCCTGAAACCTAGCTAAGAGTGACACCAAAATGTATAGAAATTTACGGCATGTAAACTATTACAAGAACACAAAAAGGGTTCTTTTTGAACCAACTCGTGAGTTGTTTTGGTTGAATAAGATTATTCATCAGTAAAAAAAATGAGAGCAGCAGAGCAATTTCGTAATCGGGAAGGGGAGGGGTGAAGGGGACATTGAAAGCTGGTTACAGGCGGCAGAATAGTTCCCTAACTAATGTTGCCGGAACGAAAGCTGTCCTAGAGCTCTAAAGAAACCTGCACAACAAGAAATTCGCGACCAATTCGAAAGCGGCCTTTATGACCATCAAAGCCGGATTAATGCTTAGAATGTATTTCAGGTCGATTGCAATTCAGTTCTGTTCAAAGGCCTTTCAGTTAGCGTGACGGACGATGCGTGACTTCAAACACTTAAAGCGGCCTTCACACGACAAACAAATGTTGGCCAACTCGCATTGGCAAGCTCAAGTTGGTGCGTGTGAACTACGCAACAACATGTTGGCAAACTGTTGGCGACGGATAGAACTTGCCTTTATTGTCGCCAACTTTTTTACGTGTTGGCAAATTCACATTTGACGTGTGAACGAATGTGAACGTGTGTTATTCGCTTTTAACCAATCAAAATTGGTGTTCTCTTCACGTGATTCGCAAGACACTTCACAAAATGCGGCGGAAATAGTCCGACCGTCCGACAGGACTTTTCAGTTTATCGATGAAATTCATAACAACCCAGACTTGTGGATATATCATCAAATGGTTATAAAAAAGAATATAAAACAGTAGCAAGTATGACGCCGCAACCCTCCGTGTGTGCCATTCCACTACGGACACCATAGTTGCGAGTATTGGCCTTTGTTGTTATGAAGAGTATTTGACGTGTGAATACTCGAGTTGGCCAACTTTTTAATGTTCGCCAATGCGAGTTGGCCAACAGTTGTTTGTCGTGTGAAGGCCGCTTAAGACGTTTAAAATTCAGTTAGTGTACATCGAGGGCTCGTACCGTGATTGTATGGCCGTTAGTTCGATGCCGAAGTTTTTCCTGTGAACTCGAGTTCTTTTTTGCTGCTCCTTTTCTTTTGTTTTGTTTTTTCCCAACGCTTAGGCTGTAAAGCTAATTTTCAATTTGACAGAGAAACATGTTGGTAGCAATTCTAATGGATTGCGTTGTAATCTGATGTCAGAGAATTCCTTTATTACTTACTTTATTTCTTTCTCTCTCTGGCCGCAAGGGAAGAGGGACAAATTCGGGACGAACTCCATAAGCAGAGAATGTAGTTCAAGTAGATCATAATCCTATTTTGGTACAGTTTTCAGTTCAAGAGGCTTTTAGATAGTGTGACAGATGATGCAGGACTCACGCGACTGAATGTTAACTTCTTACATAAGTTCAGTGAAGGTTCAAGATAAGTATTGCATCATCACCACTTGAAGTCTTCTGTTCAGCTACAGTTTTTTCTGCAAGGGGAATTAAGCCCTTGTCATACAAACCAATTGCAACTAGTACACTTGAATAGTTAAGGAGTTACAAAATCCATTTGGAATCTGTGGTTCAGTTCGATTGAGTTGTTGAGTTGTGTTGTGCTTTGTTTTGTTTTGTTTGTTTGTTTTACTTTTTTTTATTTTTCAATAGCATTGCTTTGGGTACGGTATCTGCCCAGACCTGTGTCCTCCACGTGAGGAGATTTTCCCAGATACTTCGTAAATCTGGGGTGCGTTCCTTTGGGATAATTCAAATCAATGATTTATTATTACTCGGATCATGGGTGCTTTAATTTTGGATCTGGATCAATCATCCAAGATCACTCGGACCATGGGGCGAGGATTCCTCGATTCTTTTCATGCACCGTGATCCGAGTGACCTTGGATCATTGATCTTGATGTGGACCATCCCAAAGGGACGCGCTCTTGGCTGCCGCTTTGTTTAAAAGATTCAAAACAGGGGAAAGTTCAAAAGAAATTTTCTCAAACAAATTCGTTGTGGTAAAACGTAGTTTAGAATATTTCAATTTTGAGGTTATAATGAGGGTTGATGACGATTCGTGACTCTTACGATCAAATATTTTAAAATTCCTTCCCTAAAATGTCTTATGTCTCGGTGGTGCAATTGGGAAGAGTATTGGCCTTGCAATGCAAATCCAACGGTCGCGGGTTCAAACCCTGCCTATATCATTGTCAAGAACCATCACTTTATTTCGTTATTTAACTCCAGCGTTATTTTATTTCGCCGAGAGTGAACTGGAAGTCCGGAACTGGTGACGAACCCTACGAAGAAACACGGGTAAAGTGTTTTCACGTCGGCCATGTTGGTGTCCCAAACTAAACCTCGGGGAATTGATCTCAGTCTATTTTTATGCAAATACTCTCTTTTGTTTCTGTAAACCAATAGGGCGTATGCACATTACGTCATCACCGCCATGTTGGTGTACCGTGAACAAAAGATATCTCATCAGCTTCTTTTGTTATTGTCCACCAACATGGCTGCCAATCCATTGTCATTCGAATCTCTGGAGACTGGTTGCATACCCTCTATATGGCTGCTAGTCACGTGAATGAAAACGCTCTATTACATCTTTTTCTGGTCATTACCAGAAAATATACTCTCCTCTCTATAATGCTAATCATACCAACATTAACGCCGGTTTTTAGTTCAATAAGGAGAATAAAATTTCAGCAGCGCAAAAGGGTTTTCACACAAAATCGGGATAGAATAAAACTTGAATTTGAACCTTTCCATTCAGATATGAATATTTTGATTGTACAGTGCTCTGTGAAGTTAATCTTACTGTTGAGAGCATGCCGGCTCAACGCCGGCACTATAACCACCCACAAATGTACCCAGTGTTTCCACTATAAAATAAATAATAATAAATAAATGGAATATTTACCCAGGATAACCCTTCAGTACAAAGTACTGTTATCAGCGGGGTCCTGCTGACTAAGAATTAAAAAAACTAATAATAAGTAAAGTAGATATTAAAGCAAAAAATGCACTAAGTTAAAAAAAAACCATCAAAAACTATCATAGAAATTACAAGTAATGATCATCCAAGGCTTTCCTAAATAAGACTCTAGAATTATTGTTTCTTAAATTTAACGGCAATGAATTTAAAATCGAAGCACCTAAAAAATAAAAACTACGGCGCGCAAAATCCAGTTTGACCTTCGGTAGTTTTACTGTTTTCCCATTGTTTCTAGTGTTTAAAGCGTTATGATGTAATCGTTGAAAGTAATCTTTAAATGGATAACATGCAGTTCCATTAAGGCAGTCAAATACAAAACAGCTCGCTCTCTTTTGTAAAAAGTTGTCAATTGTTAAAAATCGAAGATCACAGCTCTGCGGACTGCATTTTGGGGAAATGATTTCGAGGCTTCGGGTCTCAATGGAGCGGATCATGCGTTTGCGGCACTCTGACCATCCAACACTATTATAACTGCAATACGTAAATATTGGCATAATCATCGATTGATAAATTCGTTGGGCACTAAGAGTATCAATGCTAGAACGGATGCGCCTGCTGCCTTCTTGTACATTTTTTCAAAATGCGTTTCAATGCAAAAGCAAGTGTCGGGTCCAGATGCACGCCGAGGTATTTATAACATGTAGTGGTGTTGATGGGAGAATCATTGACCGATAACTTGACTTGACAGCCTTGAAACAAATTTAATCGTTTTCCGGTAACAAACAGCATCACCTCGGATTTACCCTGCTTCAGATTAAGGGTAAGTTCATTATCACGAAACCAGTTAGAGAGATTATCTTGTTCCTGGGAAAGGTTGCTTTGTAACATATCGATATCACTTGAGGATGTAAAAATCACTATATCATCAGCATAAGTAATTATCCTTCAATGACGAAGAGGAATATGCACATCATTAAAGAAGATGACAACAACAACAACAACAACAAGGTTTATTTGAACTGTAAAACTAAATTAAGTACAAATTAAACAGGAAAGAAATTAAAAATACATACAGTTGCTGGTCACCCAAAATAACTAAAAAGCTAAACTAGTTGGGTGACCACCATATATTAGTATGAGGTCAGAAAAGAGGCATTTTACATTTTACATTACATATTAAACTCATTAAGGAAATAAATTACAGAACAAATAATTCTTAAAATTAAGTGAAAATAACTAAATAACAGAAACACCAAAACATAGCAATTAGTAGTAGAACTTAATAAAGATTGATGAAATGCATGCATAATTCTCTTTTGAATGAATAGGGAGTTAGAATCTTAAATCTCTCATCAGTTTTATTCCATAATGTAGGTCCATTGTATCGAATATTAAATTTACCATAGTTTGTTCGAATTTTTGGAACATGAAATTGTTGTCCTAGTTGCGAAGCGAGTGTTGACATTATGCTTATCTGACGTTTTAATAAAAAATGAATCAAAAATCTTTTGACGAGAAAAAGGAGAGGCCCAAGAATACTTCCTTGAGGAACTCCAGTGTTAATTGGATTTGGTTCAGAAAGGACACCATTAAATTGAACGATCTGCTTGCGGAGAAATAAATAATCCGTAAACCATTGTAGTTCCATATCGTATACACCATAACGGGACAGTTTACTTAATAGAACAGAATGACTGATGGTATCGAATGCATTTGATAAGTCAATGAAAACTGCTCCTGTTGCCTTTCCATTGTCGGCCTCCTTTCTAATGAGATCAGTGAAGTAAGTAACAGCTAGTTCCGTTGAGCGGTTCGAACGGAAACCAAATTGGTACTCAAAAAGTAGACTATGACGTTCTAGATGAGCCATCAGTTGCTTGTAGACTATTTTCTCCAAGATCTTTGACAAAGTAGGGAGAATTGAGATAGGTCTATAATTGCCAATCTCAGTCACAGACCCAGATTTGTAGAGGGGGGTCACCTTAGCCACTTTCCACTCACTAGGCACAACTCCAGTTTCAAGAGATAAATTGATGATAAATTTCAAAGGCTTAGTTAAAGCAAGAGCAGGATCTTTGAGCAACCCGGGGGGAAATTATCCAGTCCAGACGCTTTTTTCCGCTTAAGATTTTTTTAGCTCCTTAAGAATTTCTAACTCTTTCACAGCTTTAAAAGTAAACTGACTTTCCGTAACTTGATTGGGAAGATTTTCTTCAGCAAGTTTGCTCCAGACAAAGTCACAAAGCAAAATTGATTTGCTTTTCAGATTTCTGGCAACGGTACCGAAATATTCGCAAAAACTGTTTGCAATGAAGCTTTTGTCAGTTGACTTTGATCCATTTATCACAAATGCCGAACCTTGTTGAGAAGGTAACTTGGTAGGATAGAGTTTCTTGATGGCTGCCCAAAATTTATCTGGAGAGTCCGCACAATCTTTGAGAAGATCTCGATTATATCTGCTTTTACATTTTTTAACAAGGTCAGACACTCTGTTACGTTGGCGTTTATAAGAAGACCAATCGATTTCCTGATTAGTTCGGCGGACTTTCTTGAGCAAACCATCCCTGAGAATCATCTCCTTTCTGACATCTGGAGTCAACCAAGGACATAGTCGGCCTTTGACTTTCTTCGAAATAAGGGGAGCATGCTTGTCGGTACACCGTTGGAGAATATCTCGTAAAGAGGCCCATGCCTAATTTACGCTGATGGATGAATAAACGTCTTCAAGATTCGCAGAATTTAACTCTTCGCAAAATAGCTTAGGGTCATAGTTAGCAAAATTTCGGCAAGTAATGATTCGCGGATTGAACTTAACATTGTTCAGCTTGCGAGCACATCCAATGAGTTCATGATCGCTCAAGCCAGCTGGGATTACTTTCACCGAAGAGATGTTATGAGGTACATTGCAAATAACATCAATTAGGGTCTTAGACTCGCGCGTAATTCTCGTTGGGCTGCAAATAAGTTGTTTCAGACCAAAGTAGGTGAGAATGGATTTAATTTCTTTGTAATCCGAGGACGCCAAATAGTTACAGTTAATGTCACCTGAGAGAATACATTCTTTTTTTTCTGCTGATACTGACGAAAGCATGGATTCGAATTCGCAATTGAAATCCGCGCAGAGATGTCTAGAAGAATCCGGAGGGCGGTAAATAATTCCAACTAGAAAGCCTTTGGTTTTAGGAAATAATTTTTCAATCCAGATGCATTCAATATCCCCTTGTTTGAGATCCATTCGTCTTTGAAAGGGAATATATGAAGAAATATAAACACCAACACCTCCCACCTTGACCCGGAAGCCCTTGACTTTGCAATAAATGTGTAACCTTCAATTTGGACATCGGCTTCGCTTTCAGAGGATAAATGTGTTGCACTGACCGAGAAAATGTGTATATTCCTAAAGCCATCCAGGATTTGGCAGATGATACTTTTGTTTGCCAACAAGCCTCTAATGTTTTGATTCAGAATCTTAAGGCCCTTTTAATTTTAGAGACAAGTTCGCTAAGTTCAGGGATGTCATATCAATAAACATTTTCTTGTTGATCTTGTTGATCTGACAAGAATTACAGTTGACTCCGCTGTCATCAGGGCAGAAGCATTTCAGGTGAAACTTCAAATGACACTGCGAGCAAGACATCCTGCTTTGGTTTTTCTTCAAAGCTTTTAAACACAAGCCAAATCTGTCGCTCGGACCAGGGCAAGTTTCGATATCGCCTGATAGGAGAAGAAGGAGCTGAATTAGCGAAGTTCGTGACGTTCGAAGCCCAGTTCAATTTATTCGGCGGTATGACCAAAGCGAAGAGTAGATAAAGTTTTCTTGTAGACCTTGGTTTTGCTCCATATCGTATAGCACGTTCGAACTGCAGAAGGCTTGCTTTTTAATGTAGAAAATAGCAAAAGTGAACAGAGCGAAATAACACGCAACCGCCCGTAACGACGCCATGATAATCCTTAATACCTCTTAAATGGCGAATAAATTCTTGGATAATTACAATTTTTTAGGACCTTTGATAGTACAAACAATGTTTTCAGTGACATGGAAGGCATGTATTTGCTATTTGGTTTGTTTGTAGCGTCCGACATAAATTTTTACGTTATTGAAATTTTTCTCCGCTTATTGAACTAAATAACGGCGTTAATGCTTGTATATTAGTCCCATAGTGTAAATGTATGTTTATGAATATGCAAAAATGATTAATAAATTTGTAAACAACCAAAATGAACGACGATTCCTTAAAATGAATGTATTTTGGCGTTAATGAACCTAATACCTCATTATTGTAAGTATATTTTCTGGTAATGACCAGCAAAAGGTGTACCAGAGGAGACTCGTCGCCATAGCGACGGCCGCTGAATAAAAACGACATCGCAGTGCTCAGTGTTGCTATGCTTATTTGTTAGCTGTTTTTGCGTCATTACTATTGTTCTTTTCTCACGTTTTGACTATTTGGATGCCTTTCATGTAGATGCTGTGTTGATGCCCGACAGTGGAGTGTGCCCTTCGGGAAAAATTAAACAAGAGGCCCTGACACAGATTAAAAATCCTTACGAGTATTGCGGTGAGCAAACACCATGATCTGGAATGACTTTCCGGAGAAAATAATGATTGAATTAAATTATTTAGGGTCTGAACTGACCGTTCATTACGCAAAGACCAGTATATCTAATAATATTTTCCTTCCTTCCTTCCTTCCTTCCTTCCTTCCTTCCTTCCTTCCTTCCTTCCTCCCTCCCTCCCTTTCTTCCCCCTTCTCCCTCTCTCCCTTCCTCCTTTCCTTCTTTTCTTCATCCATTTCTTTGCTTACCGTATTTTCTCAATTTAACGCCGGACGCCGATTAAAAGCCTGCCTCGTATAAACGCCGGGTGAAAACTGGTAATTTTAAAATAAACGTCGGGGCCTTTGATCGAGGCCCCGGCATTTGATCCAGAACAGGCGCTCTACTTACAAGTCAATGGTATGTTCTGTTAAGTAGAAGTGTCACGACATACTGGGACGGTGCTGCTACTTTAGTGTATTTAATAAATGCTCAAAACGATTGTGTTCTGGCGTAACATAACTACAAGTTGGGATGGCTCTACAGCAAAATAAGCAAAGAGCAATGCATGTTCGCGTTCGTTTTAAGACTTGTACACTGTCGTTCTTGTATTATAATGCTCACTGTTGCAGTCATCGCAAGGATCCCTCCAGCGTTGCTTATAAGTTGTTTTAGTCTTGTCATGAGTTGTCCTTTCGATTTCTGGGAGGAAATCGTGCATTGTATAGTAACAGGGACTTCAAGGCCCCCTTGTTCCAAGTTGCTAGCTCGGTAGGTTTCCTGTCTCACTTTGGCTGAAATATTCCCTCCATGTTTAATGAAGAAGTAAAGTCTTTAGGAGAGGTCGATAGGTATGTGACCGACATTTATCTTCTGGCTGCCAGGTACATGATCACGGTAAACAGCCATCACACAAGGGTCGTATTTTTTGTTTTCTTCATGGCATACAATACGGCCTTCCCCGATCGCAATATCGTTTCGATAACATGGTACCCTCGCTGCCTCGCACACAACAATAATACAGAAAATTGTACCTTGTTAATACACGCCGGACCCCGATTAAAATTCGGCTTCAAACAAGCGCCGGGTCCATCAGGCCAAGTTTGAAACAAGATAACATGTCTTTTATTCTATCACATTTTCAGTTAACTGTCCTCGTGGAATGATGTATGATTCAGATTCGAAAAACTGTATCGATTGCCTTGTGGGATATATTAGCCAGCAGGAATCGAGCCCAGTTTGTAGTTTGTGTCCTCTGAAGAAAAGTACTCGTACGGAAGGATCAAAAGAATGCATTGGTAGGCAATTTCGAACAGTTGCTTTTAACGTTGTTACGCATTTTATAACCTCATTGATATCAGGTTGGGTCATACCCTGAGGCACAAGCAAACCCAAGCCCCTCCGTGGTAAGAGGCATCGAGAGGGGGCTGAGGTTGGATCCAAAATCTTGAATGTCATTGTTGTTGCTGTTGTTGATACATTGTCGTTATTGCTGTTACTGTTGTTGTTTACAACAAGGCATATTTCAATTGAAAAAAGCTAACACAAAATTAATATATTATAAAGATTGGTGAGAACACAACTGAAAGCAAACGCAGCAATAAAACCCTGTTGGCATGGAAACATTTGAATGACATAGAAAAAAAAAAGTGAACGACTACTGAGGGGCTTACCACTTTTATTGCTAAAGTCTTAAAAGGTGAGTGGGGAGGGGAGAAAAGATTGGTTCTAATACATCTCCCCTACTCCTTGAAATGACTTTGGGTTACACTGTAAAACATATTGTAATCCTGCTGATGGCTACCTCCAAACAAGGTAGACGGCTAAGATAATTGTTAGGCCCAGGTAGATGAGCTCTGTTACCAGTTGTGACGTTTTCTTTGGTTTCTGACTCGATCGATTATTCTCGAGTCTCCCTGGGTAGAGAATTATCGGCAAAATGATGATAAAGATAAATATCCTATGTATAAAACATCATTCTATTTATAAATCATCATTATCATCATCTTCATCACCACCATCGTTATAGTTATCGCTATCGCCATCGATGGCATCGCCATCGTCATCGTCATCGTCATCGTCATAGTCATAGTCATAGTCATCGTCATCGTCATCGTCATCGTCATCATCGTTGTCATGCCATACCATTCAGGGGAAAATATTACGTGTGTATAAATGGCTCCCAAATTTACTTTTAACTGATATTTCTTTGAACTCTCAGACGTTCAATTTGTTTTTTTTTTTTTATTGAGTCAAGAGGACTTTCTCTGGGCACGTGTCCACTTCAGCAGCTCTGTCTTTGTCTTTGAGACATATTTGCTTGTTAAGTTGAGGAAGGAAGTACAGTGGGCCTATTATTTATATTCAATTTCTTATTCCTTTCAAGTTCGATAGCTACTGTTCTTTCGACAAGCCAAAACTGAAATGTAAAAAAATCTATCAAGCTCAAGGGTTTCAGTTTACATGTACGTCCGATGTTTAATAAAATGTCACATAAAAAAGCGCAAAAAAAATGGTCGAAATAACGATCAGAAAATCATTTAATTTCAAGCAGAAGACTGTTTACTTTGAGTGCAACTTTTCAATTTAACGGTCCGCCATTACTAACTTCAAAATCTTGAGAGAACTGGATCGAGGACGAAATGACGTAAAAAGCTCACAAGAGTAAGAATGCGGCTGATTTAGTATGCAGCACGGGAATTTTGAGCTTTCAGACTCTCAAACTCGTGTTTTGCATACTTAATAACCTTGATTCACACACTGTAAGTTTAAACCAGTGCGCATATGACGTCATTTTATCTTGGATCCAGCTCTCCGAGGCCTAATCGGTCAGAAACGAACGTGAGTAATGGCGGACCGTTAAATTAAAAAGTTGCACTCGAAGTAAACAGTCTTCCTTCTGCTTGAAATTAAAGCTTGAAATTTCGCGAGTAGGGTGTTAAGCAAACACACTGTCGAAATTTGAAGAAAAAAGACAAGTGATTTTCTGATCGTAGTACCACTTTAAACTACTAATCATTCAGTCTGCCATTTAGTCAGTCAGTCACTCATTCAGGGATTCGTTTATTCACTTTTTCCCAGATTTGTGTGATAAAGGGCAGTCATCTATAGATGGCTTTAATGACCCTAATCATGACGTCTGCAGTTTGTGTCTAGTGGGTTTCTACCAAGATCAATATGGTGCTACAGAATGCAAGCCGTGCCCTGGCGGGTTGACAACTCTTACAAATGGTACTACCTCCTTGTCCGATTGTGGAAGTAAGTTTCCCTGGATTGTAATGTCGCAAATTACAAATAAGCTGTGTATAGGTGTTGGCAAGGGAATGTTGTGCAAACTTTAAACTGAAGTCGGAGAACGATTTCCAATCATTAACATAGGGTTTACATTACTTTTATAAAATGCTGCTAATTAATTGGTAGGTCCTTAATAGGGGTTAGCCATAAAGGAATGAATAAAAACAAAAGGGAGGATAAACAGTAATGAATCAAAGAAGAGACGATTAGAACGTAAATAATAATAATAATAATAATAACAAATAATATTAAAATAATAATAATAATAATAATAATAATAATAATACCTATCGTGGTCGGTGCACTTGGAAGCATATCGAAAAGTGCAAAGACCTGGTTTGGCAAGCTAGATGTACCTGACTTCCTTGGAAGTGTACAATTATCGGCCATTCTTGAAACTGCTCACCTGTTGCAGAAAGTGTTGTGTCTCTAAGCTACGGGGAATTTACTGAGACACAATGAAAATAACCCAGTAGAACACCCGACAACTGGAGAGAATCGAAGAACAACTCTCTATTTAGCCTAAATTTTTCAAAAACGTAATTTGTAATCCATTTCATTCTTCTTCATCCTTCACCATCCTTGCCATATTTGCATTTATTCTTGTCTCTTTGGTGCTTGTCTTCCCTGAAAGTTTGTTATTTCACTGTTTCGCATTAGTCGAGTGAATTTTTTATCTCTCTAATAATGACCCAAATATCGTGACTAAACAATCGCTCTACTTGTCTCTCTCTACTTGTCATGCCATCGGGGCTCCAGCGGGAGTCTGATATCGGCCGTGAGAGGGCTGAAGAACAGTTGTATAGCTCCTAGTGATGGGCTCCTGCTATTGTATGATGCTTTTCGTCATTTCCTCTTACAGCTGCCCCTTCAATTTCTTCCTTTGGACCACCATCGATGATGGTGAACGTTAGTGAGAATAGCCGGGCAGAATTGGTGTGCATGGGAGCTGGGACACCAGCACCTACCTTCTTGGTTCAAAAGAATACGACAGTACCAGGTTTTTTTAATCTCTCTCTCTCTTTTTTTTTTTTTTTTTTTTCTTTTTTTATCTCTTAAAGTGCTACTACGATCAAAAAATCACTCGTCATTTTTCTCCAAATTTCGAAAGTGTGTTTGCTTAACAACCGACTCGCGAAATTTCAAGCTTTAATTTGGAGAAGTCATTTTTTTATTTTGACTGAACTATTTCTGTTTAGTGTCCGCCATTACTAACTTCAAAATCCTGAGAGGACTGGATCGAGGACATAATGACGTAGAAAGCTCACAAGCGTAAGAATGCAGTGTGTGTAAACCCGGCTGATTTAGTATGCAGCACGGGAATTTTGAGCTTTCAGACTCTCAAACTCATGTTTTGCATGCTTAATAAGCTGCATTCACACACTGCAATTTTAAACCAGTGAGTAAATGACGTCATTTTATCCCGGATCCAGCTCTCTGAGGCCTAATCGGTCAGTTTAACGTGAGTAATGGCGGACCGTTAAATTAAAAAGTTGTACTCAAAGTAAACAGTCTTCTGCTTTAAATTAAAGATCGAAATTTCGCGAGTCGAGTGTTAAGCAAACACACTTTCGAAATTTGAAGAAAAAAGACGAGTGATTTTTTGATCGTAGTAGCACTTTAAGCAATCACAGCAGATTAAACAAAATAAAACTGGTAGAAAACATGTTTCATTTACTAGATCAATGCACAGATTTAATCTATCTGTAATGAACATGACTTAGGGAGGCTCCCATCACTTTTTTTTGGAGGGGGTGTACCGGTTGGAGCACCGATTTCCATGACACCACAGCATCTTTTCGACGTATGATGAACGTTTGTTTTCTTATTGGTTTCCTAGCAACGGCTGTTACAATAGTGGTAGTAAAGCGTGTCAGCTCAATTTGAAAAAAAGGCCAATTATCTCGAAATCTGGACAGACACTTCATGTCCAGAGTTAAAGAGTATAAACTATTCAAGGCCCACAGCTTGTAGGTCAGATTAGAAAAAAAATTTGTGCTAGCGTTTTAAAGTAACTTTTTGGAAGGCCGGTTTTGTTTATTCCTCGATTTTCTTCATCTTTACAATGAGATGTTAAACCTTTGCACTTTTTCTCCGTTCAAGGAAATATCATGCTTTAGCAAAACATTCACATTGAGGCTAACATTAAGCCTCTTAGGTAGCTGTGATTATAAAATACTTGCAAGCACCGACAACTCACAAAACTTGTAATTTGCATAAATTTTTAGCAGTTTTCGTACTTGAATATCTCACAATCATAGCCACCTAGGAGGCACAATGTAAATTGAAAATGCTTTGGTACCATGATAATTCCTTGAATAGGGAAGAAAAGTGTTCAAAATCTCATTGTGAAACTTGACGAAACATGGGAGAATGAGCAAAACCGGACTTTAAAAATTTATTGATTTCAACAGCTACACCCTAAGGTGTATGCGTGTAACTTAATGTTTTTCTTTTCTCCTTTTATTATGTCTTTTTTTTGCTCCATTTAAACTAGCCATGCTAAATTGGATGTCCCTGTATAAATATTGACTTAAAAAAAAAATGCCAAATAAACTGATGCGAGCTTTCTTAAAATGAATAATAATTCAAAAGCCCTATACATCAATGCGCTACAAGTAGTAGTTAACATAAAGGAATGTTATGAGGATCTAAAAAACTCATTCGCTCTTCATCGGCTTTCTAGTGTCTGGCACGTAAGCTAAGAACTTTAAGATCATTTACTAGTATCTGGTGCTCGATGATTCTGAGTGAAGAAACAAAGAAACAAAATCAAATGCTCCTTACCAATATAACTGAAACAACGAAAACCTTCCAGTTCATTAGGCGTTAAACCCGAGAGTGGCAACCAAACGAGCAACAACAGTATACGCTACCTAGTGACATTTTGCTCGCACGATTTAAACAGTCAGCTTGTAGAAGCTTTGGGGAAAGAGCCAATCAGAATACGCAACTATATATTACACAGCCTAATTCCACTATAGTCATGGTTAGCTAAGCATCAATAGGATAACAGTCCTTTTACCATTCCTGGGAAATAGTAGGATCGAAACAAGCAAGCCATAAACTTCGATTGTTTCTTTTAATGAGAAATGCATTCCGGGGGTTGGGGGGAGGGGTACGAAAGAAAATTTTAATATGGGGAGGCTCCGCGCCGAGGTCCGACCCCTTACCCTTTTATATACCATTTTTGACCGAAAGGGTACCCCTTTCGTATACCTTCCATTGACAAATAGTACCCCTTTCGTATTCCTAAAACCGGAAGTTTTCTTGTCATAGCGTTCAATAAAGTAAAACAGTACAGTCATAAGGTATGTCTGTTCGAAATATTTTACTGGAAAGTCCTTTTAAATACCTAAATGACAGATTTCCCTACCCTTTCATATACTTCGACTCGTGAGATCCGTACCCTTTCATATACCTGCAGCGTGAAAAAGGTACCCCTTTGGGCGGAGCCTCCAGTATAGGCCATTATAGGGAGTATCCCCCCGGGAATGCATTCCACTCGCGCTTTTATAAATACAACCCACTTCGCTATTCCCAACTTCAGCTAAGAGAGGAACAGTCCTCTAAGTAATTGCAACACACCAGTCACCATGACCATTAGCATTTTTGTTATACTATTTAAAGTGCCTATGAAGTCAAAAATTTCTTGTTCTGATATAATAATTTATCATTTTCTGATTCTTAATATTTAGGTTTTAGGCAATAAAACATTTACAGCGCGAATAAATCGAACCGAAAGTTTTAAATTTGGCGCCAAAAAGTGTCTCCATCTTGCGCGCGGCCAAAATATCGTATTACAAAGGTGTGACGTAGGAAATGCTTCAGAAGACACGAGAGTCGTGGCATTTCCTACGTCATCAGCATTGTTCTGAGCAAAGATTCGTTCCCAGTCCAAGGGACACGATTTAGTGAATTTTGAGGTTCTTTGGAGAGCAAAAAAATCGGCTTTAGTTGATGTTGTCAAATTTCTTTTGTCATTTCGTAATCAAGACACGAGAAACTTAAAAATTCGAAAGAAAATTTTTTACTTCATAGGCACTTTAAACGTTTCCTTGGCTTAATTTATTTACTGTAAAACTGAATACCTTACCGGCTAGTATTTATAGCCAGGTATAAAGTACCTGAGCCACTGCTGTTGTTTTCTAGCTGGCTTTGTCGGACCTCTGGAAGTGGAATACATGTATTCGGGGAACGTGGTAATAGGCATCCGCTACATCATCGTCAGCGCAACAGAACATGATACAGGACTGTACTTCTGCACTGTCACCAACAGATTTGGATCGTACAAGAAGTATCTCAACCTGTACGTGCATTTGGACTTTGGGGGAGGAGGAAGCGGTTCAGGTAGGAATTATGCACGTACTATTTTGGTTCATTACCAAGTTGTTAAACTATAGTCACACTACGGGAAAACGCTGTTTTCAAATTGGCTTACCCTACCCAATTAAGGAGGGACAGAGCTACATCAGAGCGAAATGTTGGACATTTATACAGGGACGGTGGAAGGTGGATCTAAGGTAGGGAAAGCAAGGGGTGGGTTGCGTCAAGAGTAGCACAGGCTCTTATTGTTTTGTTTTGTTTTCTTATCAGTTTCTCATGATTTCTCAACATTAGCTCTAGGGAAACTGAGATATTAGTCTTGTTTCTGTATTGTTTTCTTCCTCTTTTGTTTATTGCGTCTTCTATGAAAGAGTATGGTGGCCACCCACACCATTGCTCCGAGAATTTTAACGCCATGATGGACAAACTTGGAGAGTTAGAAGTACATTCCTTTGAATGATGGTACAACACGAATTACGCCAATTTGTTACTGCGATTTTCTTGAAACTCTCAAAAGACACTAAATTTGCCAAAATGTGGTTAAAACGAAAGAAGCACCAAAATGACTACATAAGCACGATGGTTACTGTTAAAAAGTTGATTCTTGTTCACTCCAATGTCGAATTTCTCCTAAAGCTAACTCTCAAAATGTGGTTACCATGATACCGTCAACTTTATAGACAACTTACCTGACACATGAAAAAATGTTGTGAAATAAATGTTCTAAACCTTTACTAACTTTGGTGGCATTTGTTCACAAATAAAAAGACTAATCAAACAATCAATATCTGTGCGGGAAGAATCCACTGCCCTTGCCAGGACTAGATGGGGTTAAAGTCACTATAGGTGTATGTAGAAAGCTCATTCGCACAGCATAAAAACTTCAAGGTACTGAGCCAAATTGAAGCCACTGAACCAATTGGTATATGCTATTTTCGAAAACGTCCGTAATTCCCTTTCCTATATTTCTTTTTTTGTCCGTGGTCTTTTCTCTCGACAACACTGTTGTTGTAAGTGTAAAACGCATTTAGTGCATGCTTTTTGATATGGGTTGTTTGTTTTCTGTATACTTTCCTTTATTTTTTTCTTTTCTTTGGATATCGTTTGTGAACGTAGCAAGGCATTGAACATTATCTGTCTCTTTGAAGGTGCTGGACAGTAGAAGAAGAATGTGTGGCACACAACGGGTCATCACCTCTACATCGATATCATTAGTTTTAAAGGACTGACACACAATCAATCTAATTTTAACATAAGGTGTTGTAGACCATACCAAACAAAATACTGGTGTTGCTTAGCCCAGTTAAATGGAGTAATAAAAGGTGCCATTGACAAGGAAAATGTGGTTGTCTTTGACATTACTATTCTAATAAACATTCTGCCTTTTCTATCCTACTCTTTTCCGCTCCTTTACTATTTGAATCAAGTGATGTGTTATTATTAAGCAGGAAAAAAAGGAAGATTAGCTTCGAAACTCATAACTTACTAGATACTCACTAGACACTACGCTTGCGATTGAACCATATTTTATTATGCCTAGCACGTTTTACATTTTGTAAATGGAGTAGCACCACAACAACGGGTAATCACGAGAGCACCTTGATCATCCTTCCTGGCCACAATGTAGGCTTTTATATATGGTATTCAGGGCCGTAGCTAGTAACAGGCAAACCGAGGCACTTGCCTCAGTCACTTCTTTCGTTTTTGTCGTTTATAGTCATCATAAACACCCTAAATATACCTAGGAAGGTAATTTAACCTCGGACATTGCCTCAGTCATAATTTTTCATTGACATTGCCTCAGTCATACTTTTTTTCTGGCTTCGGCCCTGGTATTTGTTTCTGTTTCATACAATTCCATTCAACTCGACTCTACCCTAACGTGCCCTACCCTACTGTGCTTCACTTTGCTCTCCTTTCCTCTCCTCCCCTACCCTCCCCTCCTCCCTGACCCCCCTCCTCTCCTCTGCTCTCTTCCCTATCTTTCCTATCTATGATCGTGCCGTGTTGCGTGATTTAACTTACAGAAGCCCTGAGCGACAAAATAACTAGATTGCTTTCCTACAAGTTTGGAAAAAATTTATTGGTTTATTGTCAAATATGTATTAAGCTTGTGCAAGAAAGTTCTAGAAGAACTGTTTGAACTTGTCCGCAATTATCCATGTCAATAACTTAATCATGTAAGCTCGGTGATGTTAACATAAGTCGGCTTATTTTTGAGCCCCTGGTTTATAGGCAGCTCATTACAGTTCAATGCAGCCGTGGGAGCAGCCCCATCTTGAATCTCATCATCTGATTCTTCAAGTTGCATCAGCGCCATGTAAGTTGCGGATTGAACAGGGTCCTGTTCAAATAGGAAGACAAAGTAATTATTGAAAAGGCCTGAAGATCGATCAACATATGCTTCAACCATGGAGTAGATGGACGACTCGAAATAATATCTACAAAGTACACGAGCGGGCTAATGTTAATTTTGATCTTGGAACACATATCGGTCATAATAGTCAGAACACTTTCTTTTAACTCAGCTAGGAACTTATTAATACCAAAAATAACCAGTACTTAAACAGTTGCCAACATGATAGAAATGCATGAAACCTCTAATGGAAACTCGAAAAAAAATCCGAGTTCCAGATGGGATTGGGATGGGATGAGTGGTTTAGTGGTTAGAGCAGTGGTTAGAGCGTCCGTCTAGATCGCGAAGGGTCGTGGATACAAATCTCATCTGGAACTCTGATTTTTACTAGTTTCCATTTGGGGTTTCATGTATTTCTATCATGTTGTATTTCTAATTTCATTCACTTTGAAGGTCTTGGGTGGTTGCATCTTTGATATGCCTTAATGTGACTGCGTGATGCAATTATAATAATAACAAATAATATTTAATATTTATATAGCGCCATTATCAGTACTTGCTCATGGCACTTACAATAAAAAGTAAAAAAAATTCAGTACACGTAAAATAAAAAAAATAAAAGGATAAAAAATATCTATAAGCTAGAATATAAAAATGTTGTTTACAAGTTAGAAGCTATTTTATAAAGGTAAGTTTTCAAACGTTTCTTAAAAATGTTCCCAGAGTCACTCAATCTTAAATCCATTGGGAGAGTGTTCCATAGTTTAGGGCCACCACGGCAAAAGCACGGTCCCCATATGTTTTCAATCGAGCTGTCAGGGTGGCCAAGAGTCGCTGTGATGATGACCTTAAAGTTCGTGACTGTATTTTATGTTGGATAAGATTTGAAATGTACTCAGGTGCTGCGCCATTAAGTGATTTAAAAACTAATAAAAGAATTTTATACATTACACGATATCGAAACGGTAACCAGTGCAGCTTCGTCAAAACAGGGGTCATGTGATCGAATTTTCGGGTACGTTTTACAATACGGCTGCTGCATTTTGAATCGATTGTAACCTAGAGAGTAGATGCTGCGGGAGGCCATATAAAACAGAGTTACAATTATCCAATTTAGACGTGATGAAAGCATGCACCACAGTTTTAGCGCTATCCTCAGTGAAGTACTTTTTAATTTCGACAATATTCCTAACGTGATAGTGAGCAGACTTGCAAATGGCTTTCACATGTTCTTCAAGGTTAAAGCACTGATCGAAAATAACACCAAGATTACGAGTTGAAGATGTGGCAGCAATTGTGGCATTACCAATTTGTAGAAACTCTAAAGGAGGTCTAGGACGATATCTTGAGCTGATAGGAAGAAGCTCGGTCTTATCTTGATTTAGTTTCAGCCTATTATTTACCATCCAGTTATCGATGGCGCTAACACATTGTTCGATAGTAGTTTTGCAGGCTGCCATTTCATTAAGACAGTCGCTTTTAAATGCCAGATAAAGTTGAGTATCATCAGCGTAAAAATGGTAGTTTAGATTGTGACACTTAACAATGTCAGTAAGAGGAGATGTGTAAAGTAAGTACAAAAGAGGCCCTAGGACTGATCCCTGTGCTAGTCATATGTGACCGCGCTAGGCTGTGTGACCGCGTGATGCGGTTCCAGTCAAAGCCCACATTTTACCCTTGCTCATCATAGAGTCTCCAGTGGTTTCAGCGTCCGTCTAGATCGCGGAGGGTCGTGGGTTGAAATCCCATCTGGAACTGGGATTTTTTTCCAGTTTCCATTTGGGTTTTGATGCATTTCTATCATGTTGTATTTCTTACTACAAATTTAACCCGATTTAATAGATTTGCATAGCCACTGTGCGTGCTGCTTTTTCACTTATGATTTTATTGAAGCTGCTTTCCAATTAACGGACCTACAACTATCCTACATAAAAATGCACTTGCCTGCATTGTAGTTCGGTCAAGCATGGCATACCCATCATTTATTCGAGTTGTTGACCCTCGGCTTCTGTTCACTTCTATCGGCAGACCAAGATGCATTGCAGCGTCTGTTGGATTAACTATTTCATAATGACCATAGTTTGTATCTTCAGTTTGTTGAGAACCTGAAAAGAAAAACAAGTTTGAAGCTTTGAATGATCATTGCAGTAATTGTGAACAGGCTTGTAAGGGTTCCAATCCACGACCTTTACAACATCGGTGCAGTGCTCTACCAATTGAGCTAAGAAGCCAACTGGGAGATGGTCATTTAGTTGGTTCGTAATACACCCGTGAGTGATAAGTATGTGAGAATGAATAAATGAAAATCATATTTTTGAAACTGCGGATTAAAGAATGAGTGTGTGAATTATCATCGCAGTTATTAGGGACCTTAAGATTTGAAGACGGCGTCTTCTTATAGGACGTCACGGCATATAATGGTCTGGGGAGAGAACGCCGCTCTTTGCTCGGGAATTTTGACTTAAGAAGAAATAAACAAGACGCGAAACACGAAGCTTTCTCTAGCATCGTTACTTAAATTATCCAATGTTGATACTAATTATCCAAATCTCTGTTGAATATAATGGGGACACCCACAAACTGTGGGAATATTCGAAAGGTCTAACAGCAACCAGCAAATTATCATCACGAAATAAGCTTACTTCATGGCAAAATCGAGATACGGAGAATATTTCGAGCTTCCAAACGTAGGGTAACACTGACGGGGAATCTCCTTTTTAAACTACTTTTGATTCACGACTTATATCGATAATTACAAATAAGCTTATTTTTAACAAGAGCATCATAATTTCGGCAGCGTTGACTCTGCATAAAAGCGGGAACGAAAATAAGACCACGAATGAAATCTGCCGCGAGTTTACCGTTAAAATGTAAAATGGATGTCAAATCGCTCTTGTTACATCAGTCGATCCATCACATTAAACGATAGACTGATGCTCAACGTGATTATAACTCCCCTCTATTTAAGCTTAATAGGAAAAAGATAGGAACTTTACTCACTCGGAACTCGATGAACCTGCTGCAGACATTGCTTACAAAATAGCCGTTTTCTGGATCTGTGATTTATAAAAAAACACTTTTAACCATAGATTATATACTGTAAAACAAAATGGCATCGAAAAACGGCCAAATAAATGGATAGTTGAAGCTCAAAAAACAAAAACATACTCACGTTCTCTTCACGACGCGAAAACAAATTTTTGGCGTCCCCAACACGTGAAGACCGCCGTTTTACGCAAATACGGGCATGCGCAGTGACTCTTTAAGGCGTAAAAAGACTTCCGGTGGCGTCCTAGACAGTTGACGTCTTCAAATCTTAAGGTCCCTATTAACACTACTTAAGCAGTAGTGAAAATAAACCCTAAAAAAAATTTCAGGTTTGTACGGGATTCGAACCCACGACCTTTGCGATACCGGTGCAGTGCTTTACCAACTGAGCTAACAAGCCAGCTGGGAGCCGGTCGTTTTGTTGGTTCCTAATATACCCGTGAGTAATAAGTATGTGAGAATGAATATATGAAATTCATATATTTGAAACTGCGGATTAAAGAATAAGTATGTGAATGATCATCGCAGTTATGAACACTACTTAAGCAGGAATGAAAATAAAGCCTGAGAAAAAAAATCAGGCTTGTACGGGATTCGAACCCACGACCTCTGAGATACCGGTGCAGTGAGCTAACAGGCTAACTGGGAGATGGTAAGTTATAATAGGTTGTTCGTAATATACCCGTGATTGATGAACAAATGACTATGAATATATGAAAATCATATATTTGAACCGCGGATTAAAGAATGAATATGTAAATAGCATTGCAATTGTGAACACTACTTAAGCAGTAGTGAAAATAAAGCTTAAAAAATCAGGCTTGTACAAGAGTCGAACCCACGACCTCTGCTGTTGAACATTCTGTACATCCGCTGACCAGTGCATAACGCTTGGTGTATACTTAACAACCAGAATTACGATCATTAAAACGAATTCTCATGCAAATGTTAACTGGTTAGCATAAGAAGACCATGATTCTCATAAGAAAAACAATGAAGTCTGTACCAAGCAGGTCACCGGCGCCCTCGTTGCCATTCATAGGCTAGGTCACTAAGAATGTAAGTTTAGAATGGACTACTGGAGGAACGTAGGTCCGACTCCTGTTAGCAGTATGACATACATTCTTTATTCTTTCGTTTGTTTCCGGTTTAATTTTATGAGAGGCCAAGATTATACATGGGCAACTAACACAAGCTTAAACTCTCAAACCTTTTGCAATTCGCTTCGTTCGCTGATATCCAAATATAATTATTCCTGAGTATGAATGATATATGAAATAAGTCATATATGAACTGCGGAAATAAAATCACATGAAGAAAGATCCTCGCAGTTGTGAACGCAATTTATGCAATTGCGAAAAGAAGCCTGAAAAAAATTCAGGACTTCAACGGGGTTTGAACCCGTGACCTCGCGATTACCGGTGCGGTGCTCTAACCAACTGAGCTATGAAGCCACTGACGTTAGGAGCAGGTCAATTGTGGGCTCATATGTTCCCGATAAAGCAATGAGTGTGAATGATATATGAAATAAGTCATATATGAACTGCGGAAATGAAATCACATGAAGAGAGATCCTCGCAGTTGTGAACGCAATTTATGCAATTGCGAAAAGAAGCCTGAAAAAAAATTCAGGACTTCAACGGGGTTTGAGCCCGTGACCTCGCGATTACCGGTGCGGTGCTCTAACCAACTGAGCTATGAAGCCACTGACGTTAGGAGCAGGTCAATTGTGGGCTCATATGTTCCCGTGAAAGAAATGAGTGTGAATGATATATGAAATAAGTCATATATGAACTGCGGAAATGAAATCACATGAAGAAAGATCCTCGCAGTTGTGAACGCAATTTATGCAATTGCGAAAAGAAGCCTGAAAAAATAATTCAGGACTTCAACGGGGTTTGAGCCCGTGACCTCGCGATTACCGTTGCGGTGCTCTAACCAACTGAGCTACGAAGCCACTGACGTTAGGAGCAGGTCAATTGTGGGCTCATATGTTCCCGTGAAAGAAATGAGTGTGAATGATATATGAAAGAGGTCATATATGAACTGCGGAAATGAAATCACATGAACGCAATTTATTGAATTGCGAAAAAAAGCTTGAAAAAAATTGAGGACTTCAACTGGGTTTGAATGCATCTTTCTTCATGTGATTTCATTTCCGCAGTTCATAGATGACTTATTTCATATATCATTCACACTCATTGCTTTATCGGGAACATATGAGCCCACAATTGACCTGCTCCTAACGTCAGTGGCTTCATAGCTCAGTTGGTTAGAGCACCGCACCGGTAATCGCGAGGTCACGGGTTCAAACCCCGTTGAAGTCCTGAATTTTTTTCAGGCTTCTTTTCGCTATTGCATAAATTGCGTTCACAACTGCGAGGATCTTTCTTCATGTGATTTTATTTCCGCAGTTCATATATGACTTATTTCATATATCATTTATACTCATTTCTTTCACGGGAACATATGAGCCCACAATTGACCTGCTCCTAACGTCAGTGGCTTCATAGCTCAGTTGGTTAGAGCACCGCACCGGTAATCGCGCGGTCACGGGTTCAAACCCCGTTGAAGTCCTGAATTTTTTTTCAGGCTTCTTTTCGCAATTGCATAAATTGCGTTCACAACTACGAGGATCTTTCTTCATGTGATAATTATTCCTGTTGATATCACAAGGAGCAGAGGTTCGATTAGCGCAGCTAGCATCCATCCCATTGCGTGTTCTTTGTTCAGTGTCACCAGAAATGGCTTAAAGGTAGCTGGAGGCGAGCCTGTTGAGAATTCAGGAAAAAAAAGCGATTGATTCACCTTTACATTTAGTAGAAGCTGCTGGTGACTATAGAACCATTATTATTTATTTTGTTCCTTAACTGGTTTATTTGACCACCTGAATAGCGGATATGTTACTACCAGACAAGCCCCCAAGGGATGGTTGTGTCATGGCAAACCTACTAGATATTTTGTGACTTGAAGAATTTAATACATGAAGCCACTCGTATCACTAGAACATCAGAAACCCTACTGGACCTTTTTATCACTGACAACGTGAAGAAAATACAGTCATCGGGCGTAGTCCATGTTAACATAAGTGATCACTCTCTTGTGTTTGCCATTCTCAGAGCATCGGAACCGAGAATACGATCTCGGGAAATACGATTTCGTAGCCTTAGAAATTTTGATAAATAGCATTTTCTACATGATTTGCATAATGTTCCTTTCGAAGTAGCTGAAATATTTGACGACGTTGATGATAGGCTCTATGTGTTTGATTTTTTATATGAGGACATTCTTTGTAAGCACGCACCTTTGAAACAGGTCCGCATAAAGGGAAATCAAGTTCCCTTTATGAATGAACAATGGCGCAGAGCTATTCGTCAGAAGAACCGTTTGTGGAAGTGTTTCATTCGTGAAAGAACTGATACTAATTATGAATTGTACAAGAGACAAAGGAACATTTGCACTTCTCTAAGACGTAAAGCAATCAAAACTTTCTTTGACAAGAAAAGTGAGTCGGAAAACGCAATGAAGTTTTGGGACACATACCGCCCATTTTTGCATTCAAGGAAAAGTACGCAAGCTAATGACATAATACTAAAAGAACACGATGTCGTAATAACAGACAAAAAAACAAATAGCGGAGCTTTTTAATAGTTATTTTGTGAACATCGCGGACGGCGTGCCAGAGATTACTGAACAGATTTATGGAAAAGGGTTTGATGCACATCCTAGCATTCAGGCGAGTTTTAATAACAATGAGCAGATCGCTGCGAGAAACAAATTTGCTTTTCAATATACTAATAAAACGCAAGTGGAAGCTTTGTTACTCAAAATCAACTCCCGTAAATACTGTGGTTGTGACGGAATACCACCGCGACTGGTAAAAGAGTCTGCCAACGCGATTACTGGTCCTATAGCTGCAATAATGAATCACTCGGTTAGGACAGGACAGTATCCGTCGCGCTTGAAATTAGGTCACGTTACTCCTTTATTTAAAAAGGACGATGAACTAAACAAAAGCAATTATAGACCAGTGACCGTATTACCTGCGCTCAATAACGTTTTTGAGAGGCTACTTTCAGCTCAAATGGGCGACTTTTACCAGAACATATTGTCTGAATACATATTTGCCTACAGGAGGTACCATAGCTGTGAGACATCCTTACTTAGGCTGATTGAGGACTGGAGGCGCAGTCTAGACAATAAAGAGATCGTGGCGGTTATGTCAATGGATTTGTCAAAGGCATTCGACACCATACCTCATGCTTTGCTATTAGCGAAACTGAAAGCGTATGGCTTGCACGAATCCAGCTGCGCCCTTATCGGTAACTACTTGACGGATAGAATGCAGCGAGTGAAAATTGGTGATACTTATTCGGATTGGATGAGTGTGAGGCGGGGCGTGCCTCAAGGCAGCGTCCTGGGGCCCATGTTTTTCAACATGCTCCTCAACGACCTCATCTTTCACATTAAGTCTGTAAAATTAAACACTTATGCCAATGACTGCCAACTGCACTCATCTGATGTAGACCCAGTAGCCTTGGAACGGCGGATCAATCATGATGTACAAATAGCAAATAAATGGTTCGAAGACAATGGGATGAAAGCCAACCCTGCTAAACATCAAGGGATGGTTCTTGGCAAAACCGATTACCCTTTCTCCTTTTTATCCACAAGGTGCCTGGATCTGTTTGGAATAACTCTGGACAATGAACTTAATTTTAAGGATCACATATCCTCTGTATGCAAAAAAATAAATAATCAGTTCAGTGTCTTCAAAAGATTTCGCAAACTTATTTCATCTGAAATTATGCTTCGCCCTTATAAAGCGTTTATCTTACCCCATTTTCACTACTGTTCAATGATATGGCACTTTTGTAATTCAGAAGATTCTGTCAAACTGGACTCCTTAAATAGACGTATTTTAAGATTTGTTTTAAAGGACTGGGACTCGAACTATGATGCTCTTCTAGACAAGGCTGGTGTGTGTGGATTAGCCAACAGGAGGATACAAAATATGATGATTTGTATATTCAAATGTCTCCATTTTGATAAATATCCGTGCTATTTAAAACAACTGATCAAGTTAAGATCTGCTGCTTACTCCCCACGGGGTACTAATATTTTATCACTTCCGAAGCCGTCTACAACCACATATGGTCTATATTCCTTTAGCTATTCATCTGTTAAGTACTGGAATTCTCTACCTGACCACTTTAGAAAGACTGTAGATTATTGTGAATTTAAGTGCAAATTGTTAGTGCACGGTTTTAGTTAATACTACATTAATTAATATTATATATGTTGTAACTTTTAAAATTAGTAGATCAGGATCAGAGATACTAGCTATGTAAGCTACACTAAAATCCGAGGATAAATTATGTATGTATGTATGTATGTATGTTCATAATCCTTTTCCCGAACTACGATATGTTCTTTTGGCATCTTTCTTGGTGAGTATAACAATGCAGTGGGATTTTATTACCGTTTTACAAGACATTGTGTACTTTTAAATGTCAATGTGATTATGCCCCGATACTTTCAAGCATCCGAAGAGGTAAATATTGCCATTTACTTCCATTCAATCCGTCGGAAAAATTTTTTCTTGTCAGATATATGGCTCGAATGATATTTTGCTTTTCAGTGCCACTTAGTTCCTGTTTTCATGGAGGGAGGGTGACCCGGTTAACCGCGGAGCTACTCTGGGAGGGCTGGAATACATGCCAGAGATGGTCTCTCATCTTCTCGGGGCACATTAGGGCCATTTATACAGGAGAAAATAAGACACGTCTGATCTAAGTCGGGAAGTGATCGTATAAATGGTGCAAAATAAACGTTCGCGTCTTATTTAAGTCGCGTCTTTTCTTAGAGCAGGGTTTTCAGATGTTCTTATTTATTCTACGTCTTAATTAAGACGTGAACTTCGACGTATAAATGGTTTCGCGTCCTAAATAAGACGTGAACTTCAAGTGCACGTACATAACAACAAAAAGAACATGAGCTTGTCTTAAGATTAGATAGGTTGTCTTAAGATTAGATCGGTTGCAAAGCTTTGCAAAAGATGGCCGAGAGGGGGAAAGCGAATTCAGCATCTCCCTTCTTAAACATGCCATCAGTCGCACCAATCCGTCGATCGTTTTTTTCCGGCTCTTCTTGGATTTCTGTTGTATCGTTTGTATGCTACGGCGAGTTAATGAATTTTCTATTAAACAGCGTGGTCTTCATCTCTAAAAAAGCCCCTTCCTTCTTAAAATGACAGGAGAGCACGCTTTTGTTTCTTGCTACAGCGCGCCGTCTTGGACTGTTGGTAATGGCAACGTTGCATGTAAGCGAGGCTGTATCAAAAATAAGACGCGAACCATTTATATGAGATCCTCGCGTCTTATGTAGGCCGCGAAGGTATAAACGGAACAGTTCGCGTCACATTTAAGTCGCGTCTTATTTTCTCCCGTTTAAACGGCCTTATGGTCTACTTGCCCGGGGCATCCTTCTAGGGGGACTAGCTTAAACGGCATAAACGGTTCATGCCTGGTTATCCCGGTTAGCCGAGATGAGAATACCGAGAAAGCGGTGTTATAACGGAGCTCCGGCGGCCCGAGGGGCCGTTAAGCGGAGCACCATGGTTAAGGAAATATTGTAACCCCAGTCTAGTCCCTAGGCGTTCCCTCTCCCCCCACCCACCCTCCCCCCTTCCTTCCTTGTCCGCGTGAAGCTTGGGAAAGAGTGGGCGAGAGAACGCCTAGCAAATATTGCCAAAATACCCCTGATTTTAGCACAAATAAATCCTGTTTGGAACTTACTAGTTTCCTCGCCGTATCATGTAAATAGCTTACCGCCGATCAGACAAATCCGTACAATGGAAGTGTCCGAGACGCGGATCCAGGGTTTTTTAATGGGGGTGGCTGATACCAATCGGCCACCAAACTATACGTTAATTAATTTTACGTTATGCTACGTTTGTCCCTAAACATGGCGTTTTAGGTAGGATGAATTTCCGTTTATTTTTCCATTTATTATATTGTTTTGGTGGGCTGTTCTAAAGAGCGGTGGCTAGCCACAGTTCAAACCAGATGCAGTAACGGTCATCCACTGCCCACGCAGAGTACCTGTAGCGCTCAGTGACAAGCTAGAAAAGGAATTAAAGAGAATGTAAGATCTTGGGGTCACAGTCAAAGTAAGTGAACCAACTGACTGGGTGAACTCCATCGCAACACCAGAAAAGCAGCGCACAGGCGCCTTGCGAGTGTGTCTCGGTCCCAGAGATCTGAACCAAGCAATTATGCGCGAGCACTACTTTCTTCCAACCCTGGATGATTTGACCTTGTTGCTGTCCGGCGCTAAGTATTTCAGCGTTCTCGACGTAAACTCGGGCTACTGGCAAATAACGCTCGACGAGGAGAGCTCATTGTTAACCACCTTTAACACTCTGTTCAGTCGGTACCAGTTTACCAGAATGCCCTTTGGAATGCACTCAGCCCAGGAGGTATTGCAGAAAACGATGGACATGGCATTCGAAGGGATTGATGGGTGTAAATCCATTATTGATGATATGCTGGTCTGGGGATCATCCAAAGAGGATCATGACGAGAATTTGAAGAGAGTCTTAGAGCGTTCAAGAGAGATTGGGATAAATTGGAATGCTGAGAAGTGTGTCATTGGAAGGACAAAGGTAGCTACTTTGGTCACGTGCTATCCGACCAAGGAGTACAGCCAGATCCAAAGAAAATTGCTGCCATTCAGGACATTGCGCCTCCAAAGAGCAAGTCCGAACTCGAAACCCTACTTGGCTTGGTCAACTACTTAGCGAAGTTTACACCTAATCTGGCAGAAGCCACTGCACCCATGAGAAGTCTTCTAAAGAAAGACTCTGAATTTGTGTGGGATTGTGCAAAGAACTCTGCTTTTAAAGACATGAAGATGTTAATTGCTTCTGCAGGAGCCTTGGCCTATCTCGACATAAACAAGAGCGTAACCCTGGAGGTCGATGCTTCCCAGCATGGCCTAGGTGTGGTGCTCCTACAGGATAGCAAACGTGTTGCATACGCCTCAAAATCCCTCAACCCCACCGAACAAGACTATGCGCAAATAGAGAAGGAAATGTATGCAATTTTGATTGGAGCTGAGCGATTTCACCAGTATATCTACGGCAGACCTGTGGAAGTCATCACTGATCACAAACCTTTGGAGGCAATTCTAAAGAAGCCTCTATCAGCTGCCCCACCGCGTCTTCAACGAATGATCCTACGCCTTCAAAAGTATGATGTAAATGTTCGCCACAAGCCTGGAAAGGAAATTCCAGTTGCTGATACCCTTTCACTACTGCACCTGAAAGACACCGATGACACACATGAGGCTTTTGATGCCCAATTTCACACTGTGATGGCTAAGCTACCCGTCTCAGACACAAAGATCTCAGAACTACAGCCTAGACGAGAGATGACCCTGCGCTGCAGGAGCTAATTAGAATCATCCAGAAAGGGTGGTCAGATCAAAGAAGTCAGTGTCCTAAATCAGCACTACCTTATTGGAACTACAGAGATGAGCTCGCAGTAGTTGACGGTCTAGTGTTAAAGGGAGAGAGAATAGTCATTCCCATCGCTGCTAGAGGAGTAATGCTGAAGCGAATCCATGTGGGACATATGGGGTAGTAAAGTGCAAGAACCGTGCAAAGTAAGTAATATTCTGGCTAAACATGCACAGTCAGATAGAAGAAATGGTCTCAAACTGTCCAACCTGCTTGCAGTTCCGCATGTCCAAGCCAAAAGAGCCCATGATATCACATGAAATCCCGGAAAGTCCTTGCCAAATTGTGGCGAGTTGTCTTGTCTTGTCAAGTTGTCTTGTCTTGCGACCGATCTATTTCAAATTGACGACGAGCACTATCTCATCGTGGTGGGCTACCACAATAGATACCTTGAGTTGGAGAAAATGCCCAGAACCACTTGCTTAGCAGTGATAAGCAGAATGATCGCCATATTCGCACGCTTCGGCATCCCTGAAAGGGTAGTATCAGATAATGGGCCCCAATTTACCGCAGAACAATTTTCCCGTTTTGGCCATGAGTGGGAATTCCGCCACGTAACAACGCGTCCAAATTACCCACAAGCGAACGGGCTGGTTGAAAGGTCCGTTCATACAGCAAAGCACCTTCTCAACAAAGCCAAGACCGTGTCCCAGGATCCCTACCTTGGTCTCTTAGAATACAGGAACACTCAAATAGATGGATTAGCCTCTCCAACCCAACTCTTAATGAGCAGAAGACTACGTGCGACTCTACCAACGATCAGGAATCAACTAAAACCTTAATTTGTCGGCCCAGAATGGTTAGTGCGTGGCGAAACCAGAGGCAGGCCACCCAGATCCAGTATTATAACAGGGGTGCCACAAAGCTCCAACCATTGGAGAGTGGGGACCGAGTACACATCCAAACAAAGTCAAAAACATGGAAGGCCGCCACCGTCCTGAAAAAGGAGGATACCCCTAGGTCCTACACAGTTCGTACCAATGATGGCGGGGAATACCGGAGACACAGGAGATTCCTCGTGAAAACACCGAGTCGATCTTTACAACTGCCGAACGCATCTATAGTTCAGGAACGTGACCATGTAGAAGAAGCAAAGCAGGTGGACAGAGAAGCAAGTGCTCCTCCAACCTTTACCTAAACTACAGGGGATGCGCAGAGACAGGAGGCAGCTGACCTCCTATACAAGACCCGTTTTGGTCGTACTGTCAAACCACCTGAGAGACTGGACTTGTGAACTATTTTGTTTATGAGTATTTACAAACTTTAGAGATTAATGTGACTGTAAGCAAGTGCGCCGTTTGTTTCACGGTGAACTATTATTGGTGTCCAGGGACTGCACTCAAACAGTTCGTATTTAGGTTGCTTGCTTCCTATTTCACCGCGGCTAGATATTCTTGTGTTTTTCTTCCTTCGCAAGGAAGGGGGATGTAATGTATGCGCATCCCTTTCGCGCCTTTACTAATTTATACATATGTAGCCTCGCCTGCATGACAGCAGCAGTGACCATGTTTTTGTTGAGTTGAATGCACTTGGTGTTATACATGCGTACAGCGTGTCACGACTGTATCCAAGCCTGTTATTAGAACCAAGGATTTTACATACACTAGGTAGTGTTAGTGGCCCCCACCTCTTTAATATTTTTCTTAACGATCTTGAACTTACATATGATGGCTTCCCTGTGTTATTAAAATATGTTGATGATTCGACAATTGTTGCACCGGTACTAGGCAATACTGATACCTCTTTGGCTTTAGTAAATTAGTTTTTAGATTGGTCGCGAGATAACTGTATGTCATGTAATCCTAGTAAATGCAAAGAGCTTATAATTAGAAAGAAATTGAACGAGGACACTTTTAATCCAGTCAATTGCATTCCACAACATAATGAATTGTACTTACTCGGAGTCACACTTCAGAGTGATTGTAAGTTTAGTCCTCATGTTAAGGTCAAACTAGTTAAGGCTAACAAGTGCCTCCATATATTAAGAACTTTGAGAAAGGAACAATATGACCAGAATGAAATAGGTCTCCTTTTTAGGACAATTGTATTACCTAATTTAACTTATGGCCTTTCAGTGTATGGTGCGTATGAACGTGATCTAAACACAGCACAGAACTTTTTAAACAGATGTTACAAGCGGCCTTACATTTCAGTTCCATTGAATGTCAAGGATATCATGCATACGCAGGACAAGAAATTATTTAGTAAAGCTAAGGCTCTAAGCCATCATTCTTTAAATGAAATTCCGTCGTATCCTAAGCTATAAGCCCCAGCAATATAATTTACGTCCCAAGGTTTGCCTTCGCCCAAAGATTAACACCGAACGTTTCATGAACTCATTTGTAAATAG
>JAEMWC010001470.1:135000-152844 GCA_016490735.1 Pachyseris speciosa
AGGAAACGTCATGATGGAGCCTCTCTTGATGGGCTCCAACATGGCGGCCGGAAACGAGTGAAAAACATCTGGAACATACTTTGGCTATCTTAACTTTCACATAGACGGTTCTCTTGTCATATTGGCTTTACAACCTGTAAAACACACGGTGAATCGATATGATGTTTTCATGTGCGCGATATCCTTGTGGGCAGACATCATTATGTCACGCGCTATGAAAAAGTATCAAATTCAAACTGCTCTATTTTCAAAACAAAGCACGCTACTGAGCTGAAAACATGGAAGCAAATGCATTTTTGATGTGCCTTTTGCGAGATGAAGATAAAAATGCAAAAGTCTGTTTACTTTTGAGTTTTAGTTTTTGATGACGTCATGTGAAAACCAAGAACACGAACAAAACAAACCCTGACAGTAATGGCGCTAAACTGTTTGAAAATCTTGAATTTGGCCTAAATCTCTTGCTAACTAAATTTAACACGCTCTCTCTCTGTCTCATCAGCCCAATTTTCCAAATATAGATAAAATACGGCTGTCTGACTTCCGCTTTCTAGTCACTCCTCAGAAACCGAAAGTTGCGAATATACTGAGGTCACACTTGAAGTCGAAGTAGTTTGCTGAAAATCTTGCCAAAATATCAGAAGAATCGGACAATGGCTTCAGCTAGACTAACCGTGCTGAATGTGGTGGCTTTAGAGCTACTACGTTCTGAAGTGGGTAAGGTGTTTTTTCGTTTCGAATTGAATGTGATCCACTGCATATTCGTTGGCAACAGCAGATTCTTCGATTACGCTTAATCTTAAGATCGCCCATTGCTGTAAATTGCCTAAACTTTTGATATTGTAGCATAGGGAAATAGCTCCATCAACTCTCAAGATGATCGAAAGATCTTTTTTGTTGTTCATTTTATTCAACAAATATTTTGCGCTATGGTGTGGAGGTATTTTGACAGATGATTAAATATTCGAGAAGGAAGTGCGTAAGACAAAAGGGTCCTCCAACTTGGTGAGTTAATTCACACCCTTGTTAAACCCAAGACAAAAAACTGTGAAACCTAGTTATTTGTGGCGTAATTTTTATAGATCTTGGTGATAGTGAACTCCTTTTCAACAAAACTATTCTCACGCGTTGAAACTTTCTCGTGACCGCGACAATTCTTGCAGTTTATGTTTTGATTTTAGTAACGAATCGCTGACGTGCGTGACTTTCATAGATTTTAATAGAGGGTTTTCACATTACGTCATAAAAACTAAAATTCAAAAGTAAATAGACTTTTCCATTTTTGTCTCCATCACATCAGAGACATTTTAGAAATGTGTCTGCTTGCATGTTTTCAGCTCGGTAGCTTGCTTTGTTTTGGAAATAGAGCAGTTTGGATTTTACAGTGCGTCACATAAAGATGTCTGCTCACAAGCATTTCACTCACATGAAAACATCGATTCGCCGTATGTTTTTGAGGTTCTGAAAAGTCAACATGGTAAGAGAAGCGTCTATGTGAATGTTTGAAAGCTCAACAGAGAGACCAAAGCATTATAGGGCCGATCCGCACTAGCAACAATTTTGTTTCTAGTCGCGAGAATGTTGCGCCGCGTAATATGATCGCAACAATATGGCGACAATTTTTGATCCGTATTTGCATCGCAGACACATGCGTTTTTGAATGACATTTGTGTTTTCAAGGTGAAATGTGAACCTGATAGCATGACGGTGGTGACGAAATCCATTTCCTCGCATCCGCGCCGCATTATTCGTTTTAATAATATTTGTAATTGGTAAATGAAGAGCTAATGAGATATTATTATTATTATTATTATTATTATTATTATTATTATTATTATTATTATTAAATACGAATGCTCTGATCATGGACAACTTCGAATTTACGCAACTTGTATCGATTATTTTGGCTGTTTTGCTACTAAATATTTTTTTTTCCTGGCACAACACACGTCAGCTTCAAATAGCATTGCTTTTTTTGTTGTGTGGATCAGATTAACCGACTCCAGAACAGGGCCCTGCTGATTAAAGAATACGAAGATCGGGATCTCCTGACGGAGAGAGAGAGAGAGAGAGAGAGAGAGAGAGAGAGAGAGAGAGAGAGAGAGAGAGAGAGAGAGAGAGAGAGAGAGAGAGCTGATTTGGCTAGAACCTGGGCTAGCGCTGCCAGACATCGACGAACTCTGCGAACTCCCCAAAAAATCTACGCTATTGGACCCATACTGGACTGATACTGGACTCATGAATAAGGATGATAATATTGCTGCATCGAGCGTTGATTTGGGTCTTCAAAACCGCTTCTGGAAGGGTAAAAATCGCCTCCAAAGTGGAATGGAAAATTTCCGTGCGCCACTGTGTGCTACTTCACGCGCGACAGCGTAACATTGTCTCTTATTTTATGCTGCACTTTAATGCATTATTTGACATTCAGTTCTTATCAAAACAAAAGTACTCGTGTCCGATTTTTTTCAGATAACAAACTTCCTTTATTAGCTTTATTTCTTCACTGTTGTAGACAACCGTATGTCGTAGATTACTAGACAGGGCCGCCATCTTTATTTTTAGTTTGAACTACCTGCATATTTTATACCAACGATCATCCAATAGCATCTCGCAAAAGAAAGAGAGTAAATGACAGCTCTCGAGACTGCTCTGAACTGACTCCACCCCTTCATGTCCCTCATTTCTTGCCGTGATTAGAGAAACGGAGAAGACTGGGTACAAGACTGGGGGGGTTAGCCTTGGTTTTAGCATCGCGCACTCAACCTGGGACTGGGTCTACAAATTCAAAATGGCGGTCTTTGGATAAGGATAAAATTGATAAATTCATCGTCATCAAATAAATTTTCTTCTCTCGAGTCTCTCTGTTTGTGCTCCACATATTTTTAGCGTGATTATCCAAAAGAGGAGTAAAGGCTGTCTCAGAGGCTGGCTTGGGAAATTCGTTAACGATAGATCTGCGTTCGAAAAGTCGTAAGGGCTTTAAAATGATTTTCTGGAAAGAGTCACGCTCCCCGCTTGCCTCCCAGCGAGAACTGGGGAATAATAGTCTGTACAACACATAGACAGTGTGGCCTTATTTTTATGGTATGTGTTGTACAGTAAAAATATGTGTTCCCAGTGTGGTTGGTTCAGTGGCCTAGTGGCTAAGGCATCCGACCGGTAATCTGGAGACCCAGGTTCGATTCCTGGCTGAGCCACATTTTCACTTAATTACTTAGTTGTTGATTTCTGTTCCCAAATTAACCTTCTCTGTTTGTATTTCTCAGAAATCGCTAATGAATCGCCATCCAAACGGGAATAGGTTGGTGATCCTAAGTAATTAAAGCAATCAGTTGCTAATATATCCCCTCCCTACCTTACTGTACTTAATTAATTTCAAGGGGGATTTGGCCGTGCATCGCCGATCGACCGGGGAGTCGTGACGTGATCCTGGTTGCAGAAAATGTGTGAAATTGTCTCCTCGGACCTTACCATAAAAATTAAGGCCACACTGTGTATGTGTTGTACAGTAAAAAATATGTGTTCCCAGTGTGGTTGGTTCAGTGGCCTAGTGGCATAGATACCTAGATATAGATACCTACAGTACGGTAGGGAAGGGGTATATACGGTAGGGAGGGGATATATTAATATATTAGCAACTGATTGCCTTAATTACTTAGGATCACCAGCCGTTTGGATGGCGATTCATTAGGGATTTCTGAGAAATACAAACAGACAAGGTTAATTTGGGAACAGAAAGCAACACAATTAAGTAATTAAGTGAAAATGTGGCTCCGCCAGGAATCGAACCTGGGTCTCCAGATTACCGGTCGGATGCCTTAACCACTTGGCCACTGAAGCAACCACACTGGGAACACATATTTTTATTGTACAACACATACACGGTGTGGCCTTCTGATGGTAAGGTCCGAGGAGACAATTTTACACATTTTCTGTAATCAGGATCACGTCACTACTCCACTCCTCACTACTCCACGTCACTACTACTACACGTCACGCCAGGTCACTACTACTTCACCGACACTACTCCACGTCACTACTATATATTTGAGAAGACAACGTTAAAATAGTCAGAGGATGAATTAAGAAAGAGTTTGGTCTATTTTTGTGGACTTGAAAAATGCTTTCTTTTCGGTCGAATAATGAGAGAGTCAGGCCCTTGTTCACAAATAAGATGGAAGCTAAGAGATCATTGCAATTATGAACGCTAATTTAGCAGTAGCGAAGAAGAGAGGCGTTTTTTCGCAAATTGGGGGAAACAACCAGTCTACCAAACTATTATCGACTTCCTTTTCAAGTTCCTTTCAGTCGAAATATCGTTATCTTTTTGCGGCGTTTTAGCGGGCTATTACCCACCTTACCCCTCCCTCACCCCACCCCACCCACCAGCCCACCCAGAAAAAAAAACAACAACAACAACAACAACAACAACGAAAGAGAATAGTATTGTTAGTGGCTTCGTAAACTTCCGATCTGAAACAAATGGGATAGGTAGCCAATCACATTGCAGGATTTTAGTCATTCAAATTTTCCCCTCCCTCTCCCCTTTGTTTCGGAAAACGTGAAAATATGCGTAAGTCAAAGATTTCCAGAGATAATTTTAATACCGAATACAGCTGGATTTCCTGTTTAGCTGTAAAGATGCGAAATTTTATGGCCACCTTACAGTTCGGGATTAAACTATGAACCTTTCTTTTTCATTTTTTAGCTTCAAAGATTTCCATCTTAACGCCCTCTAAGACACATTAACACGATTTTGAATGCAACTTCCGTGTCGATCGGCGTAAATTTTTGCAGAACTGTTGTTCTAGAGTGTTCTGATTCAAAAGAAGCCAATACGAACAAAACAAACCCTGACAGTAATGGCGCTGAATTGTTTGAAAATCTTGAATTTAGCCTAAATCTCTTGCTAACTAAATTTAACACGGTCTAGGTAGTGTTTCGTTTCAGACAAACTTTCCAAATATATAGTCGAAATTCCGCGGACTGCTGACGTGCTTTCTAACTTCTGCTTTCCAGTCACTCCTCAGAAACCGGAAGTTCTGAATATACTGAGGGTCACACTTGAATATTGCGACACGGCCAAGTCGAAGTAGTTTGCTGAAAATTTTGCCAAAATATCAGAGGAATCGGGCAATGGCGTCAGCTAAACTAACCGTGCTCATTGTGTTGGCTTTGGAACTACTACGTTCTGAAGTGGGTGAGGTCTTGTTTTCGTTTCGAATTGAATGTGATTCACCACGTGTTCGTTGGCAACAGCAGTCGAGTTTAAAATTCTTCGATTACGCTTAATCTTAAGATCGTCCATTGCCGTAAATTGCCTTAGCGTTTGATATTGTAGCATAGAGAAAAAAGCTCCATTAATTCTCAAGATGATCGAAAGATCGTTTTTGTTGTTTAGTATGTCCTTGTTCAACAAATATTTTGCGCTATCGTGTGGAGGTATTTTGACAGTCGATTTAATATTTGATAAGGAAGTGCGTAAGACTATGAACTGTGAAACTTAGTTACTTGCGGCGTAATTTTGATACATCTTGGTGGCCGTAAACTCCTTTTCAACAATACTATTTCCATGTGTTGAAACTTTATTTGTTTTGACATCTCGTGACCACGCTAATTGTAGCAGTTTTTGTTTTGACTTCAGTTATGAATCGGTAACGTGCGTGACTTTCATAATAGTGTGATCAGATGCATTTAAGGCGAGGCAACTCCAGCGCGCAAATTATGTGTAACGCATTGATGTAACATTGTACACCCTTGCCCTAATATTCGATCAGCATCGCGCGCAAAGCAACGATTTTATCCGCATTTTAATATACTCGTCGAAATGTCCGGTTACAGTATATGCATTTTCTTATCTTTTTCCATTCATATACCCCATTGCAGACGGACAGAGAGCTTGCTCTTGCTACACCTTTGAAGACGGAAGGCCAAAAGGGAAGACATGGACACAAGCAAGAGAATCTTGTAGAGCTACCAAGAAACATCTTGTTGTTATGGAGACAATACAGGAATGGGAATTTATAAACAAAACTATTAGAAATGAAACAGCTGTGCGTTACGATGAATGGCACATAGGATTATTGAAAGACAATGGAACGGGAAACTGGAATTGGATTAATGGCAAGCTTCTAACGATAGATAAGTGGCAAAAAAATAGACCTGGCAGAAAAGGCCTTTATGCTCTTATCGCTAAGGAGTATCCTCGTGGTTCTTATGGATCATTTAACAATATACATGAAGGCGTTGTGAGGGGATGGATTTGCGAAGAAGAAACAGGTAATGTTTTCATTCCTCCACTTCAACACTGAGTGAGCCTGCATTTCTTTACGACTAATACGCAACATGACCTCCCCCTCCCACATCTCCTCCCCCCCCCCCTCCCCATGACCGATCGTCTACAGTCACTTTGCATCAACTCCCAGACGATTACAAGAGAAGACACAAAAAGAAGCAATCTTGCTTGTAGAAAAGTATACAACGAATTCGACGTCTTTCATCTGCCTGTATTTCGACATTGAATTTTAGTCTGAATGAAACTCCTTTTCCAAAATATAAGTGGGCTATGTAAATTTCGCAAAAACAAGTGAGGGCACATCGGTATCCTAACAACCTGTTTTAATTGTGACTCTTACCTACCCTGAATGATACTGATTAATTGGTCATCCTTGGTCTCTCACTCTCCTGACAGGGAGGACGGACAGACAAGGACCTGCGGACACAAAATCCTGTGTGTATGTGTGTGTGTGTGTGTGTGTGTGTGTGTGTGTGTGTGTGTGTGTGTGTGTGTGTGTGTGTGTGTGTGTGTGTGTGTGTGTGTGTGTGTGTGTGTGTGGGGAGGGGGGGGGGTGAAAGAAATAGCAGCGAAGATTTAATTGGGGAATTAGAAGAAGAAATGTTTTTACTTTCACGAAAGGGTGACATAATTGTTCAGGGTGATTATAATGTACGAACGGGTGACATTCAGGAAACGGTCTTGGAGGATGACAGCACTGTCCTGAATGTCCCTGAGGACTATGAGAATGACGAACAATGCGTAAGACGGTCACAAGATTCAGGTACCGTGAACGCTAGGGGGAGAAATTTGTTAGAAACATGCACAGCGTTAAATTTACGAATCTTTAATGGAAGAATTGTTGGTGACCTGGAAGGTAAAAAGACCTGCTTTCATTATAACGGTAGCAGTGTTGTTGATTATGTCATAGGATCAAAAAGTATGCTAAGGAATGTGCAATATCTTATTGTTAATCCACTAATGCCACATTTATCGGATCACTGTCACCTATCATTCGCGATAAAAGCTAACTTTCTTAACCGAGACTCGCTTGAAACATCAGCCGAACTCATCCTAACCGAATATAATAGGCTTTTCTGGAATATCAAGTCTAAGGACAGACTTAAGGATGGTCTCAAATCGCAAACAGTTCAATCCAGGTTAAAAGCAGCCGTAAAACATGATAACATCGATACTGCGTCTGAATTAATAAGTGAAACTTTGGTGGAAGCATGCAAAGAAGCTGGATTGAAAGCAAGAGGCAGCAAAATTAAATGCAAATCACAAAACAAATGGTTTGATCAGGAATGCGAAACAGAAAAAGAAAACTTGCAATCCCTCGGGAAGAAAATTTCTAAAAACGTTAATAATTCAGAACTTAGACAACTATTGCGCGACAAAAAGAAGAGGTTCAAACAAACTTGTAGACGGAAGAAACGGGAGTATATCAGTAAAGGCATGTCTAATATCGATTTGAAGAACTCTAAAGAGACCTGGCGACAAATCGGACAAATCTTTAGTTTAGGAAAAAGAAAAACACATGGAGCTGAAACAGTGAGTACGGAACAGTTTTATAAATACTTTAAGCAACAGAATGCGACCCCTTTAAATAATATACTAAATCCGGAGACGAATATGGAAACCCACAGCAACGAAAGAGTGGAAGGCCCACTTGATTATCCAATAACTGATGAAGAGCTTGAAGCTGCAATTACCAAACTGAAGGCAAACAAATCTCCAGGTATCGATAATATATTAAATGAAGTAATAAAAATCGGAAAGGACGACATTAAAGGGCATTTAATAAACTTATTTAATCGAATCTTAGATACTGGCAAATACCCTACTCTTTGGAGTTTTGGCCTCATTGTACCTATTCACAAAAAGGATGATCGATCCAAAGTCGAAAATTACCGAGGTATCACTTTGCTTTCTGCGTTAGGCAAGCTCTTTACATCAATACTTAACAATCGACTGTACGACTTCATGGTTCAAAAAGGAATTTTGAAAGCTGAACAAGGAAATCACAAGCAAACCTGTCGAAGATGTTTTCAGGTTGGTTTGCAGTAAACAACAACAGATGAGACATCTGTAGCTCTCCAGTAGCCTCAGTAAAAACAGGTTTCGTCTCTGGCATATGCGCCTTTTAGTTATTGACCAGACTGAATCTAAAATAAATTATCTTTAATTTTTCTAAAGAAAAAGAGAAAGCCTGGTCGCAGGTTAAGTCTAAAATATATATACTGACATTCTTTTTCCCTTTAATACCAAAATAGCTCTTCCCGAGGCACCTTGTGTGCTGATCACTGTTTACTGAGAAATAATAACCAAACAAAGGGCCGCATTAGTGTGGTTATGTGCAAAAAACCGCATCAAAATTCCCTGACACATGCCGTGTTTCTGGGAGCGATAATTAATTTTTTTCTCACCAAATGGAGGGGAATCTGGGAGACGATTATTTCAAATAGTGATCTTTGAAAGTCATTCCCAAGTATTGGGAACATTTTGATTTAATCATCATATTTAATCACAAAAAAATCACATCAAGTAAACTGAACACTTTTTTTGTAAGTGTCCACACTCTGTATTCTTTGTGTGATATTCAGGCCTCATACCTCGAGTTATCAATCAGTCTTCTTGATGGAACTCTATTGCGCACCATGCTTCTGGGTTTCCGCTAAGGGTACTGTTTCAAAGGGCGTGAGGGCGATTATTGGAGTCAGGCGATTAAATGAATAGTTCCGGCAAGGAAGGGGAGGGGGAGGGGGATTGCACAAGGGGGTAATTGGAGAGAGACGAATAATCGAGAGACATCTATTACTCGAGGAAATATTTTAGTTTTCCCTAATAACCGTGAGAGCAATGAAAACGAACGGTTCTGATGTGGTGGAGACGTGGGAGCAAGAGGGATGAACAAGTGAGACGTACGCACATGTGGATTGATTAGTCGAACTCCTTCCCAAGACTCTGACTCTGACTCTAAGAATAATCTGACAGTATACAGATGGTCGAAGGGATAGATGGTAATCGATAGGATAGATCATTCATACAATACAAAACTCCCCGTGGGGGCTTTTCAGTGACAATAGTAATAATAATTAAGGAAATAAGGGTGAAAAATTAAAAAGATAATGATATAAGTAAACAAAAACTAACTGGAAAGATGAGATGACGGAATAGATTATCATAAAGTCTTTTAAATGGCACAAATATACAGTTATTCACAAAAATTGCTGCACAACTTTCCAGATCATGGGTCCTTTTACCACCAAATTTCAATTTATTCGTAAGGAGGCGCATCACATAAACTAAAGAAAGCCTGACATACACCAGAAAACAAAACATGTCATTTTTTCGCTCACACTTTGACCATTGTTACGTTACAGTTATTGTCATTCCGTTCTTGTCAAGTACTTTATATTATTATTGTTAATAATATACATGAAGAACTTTCTCGATTCTGATTCGCTACGAGAAATGCAGTTTTGAGGAAACACGATGCAGAAAAAAGCTAATTCGGTGCAGAAAAAAGGAAATACAATGCAAATAAGAGAAAAAAAAGGATTCTGATTGGTACTGAAATTGAGCCAATCAAACGCGGCCTCTGAATGGCGCAAAGTTGAGGTACACAGAAGAGCTGAGAGCGAAAACAATGGCTGCCGTTTAGAGTGGTTTCTTTCGCAACCGCAATAACAACAGAGCTGAAAAACAGCTCTAATAAACGATAACAGTGCGACAAGTAGTACTTTTTGGCTGTCTGTTCCGAGAAAATGATGTTTAGGGAAGGGAATTACCTACGAAATCGAAAATCACGAGCCCGTTGAACTTTGCTCAAGCCATTTTATGCCGAGATAACAATAACAAACAAGGCGAACATTATGAACCAGAAATACTGAAGGTAATGATTACAGCGCCTTGAAAGACACTTGAAAAACAAAACTATAGCCTATAATTTTTTAGCCGGTTTTTTGCGGCTTAAAAAACTTAAAAACATTGTCAAAACTGTTTGTTTTCACTGAACGCGTGATCAATTTTTTTTGTACGTGATTAACCTGCTTTGCTTCTGCAAAGTTATGATAAGCTATCCCGCAATTTTTTCGTGTATATTTGCATTCGACATCAGGAGAATGCAACCTAAACTGAACGCGAGAAGCCTGGGCGCAAACATTTAGCAGAAAGAATCTAAATTTTTTATGTTGGTTCAGGTACCTGAAATACATCATAGACTCCACAGGCAAGGTGCGCGCGCATCTAAAAGTATAGAAGGCGCACGCATGTTTTTCTTCCACGTGCAGTTCGTCTGCACCGTCAGCTCCTTGTCATGTCTGCTCTACTCAATCATATTTGGAAGTAAATGTAACATTTTTTGAAAATTTCGTAGGTGCAATACAACGATAACTGATCAAGAACATGTTTACTGCTTCTGAAGTGTACAGAAAGTGCGTTATTCTAACTTCAAAGAATCGAATATGGCGTCTGTTATCGTTCTGTGAGATGCTATCTGTGACAGAGAGCTCACTACCAATACCGCTTGCGTAAAATAGCCAAGAGTATGGTGTCTCTTCAAAGACACACCCTGCACCAACCTCAATTCCCATGACCAACATTTGAACGCACTTACTAATCGCTGATCACTGCTAGTATTGGAGCGGTTTTCAATTGAGTGTCGAAAGTAATTATGGTTTTGCTTTGGTTTTACATTACTTTGCTCTGTGATTGGCCAGGAAAACTCGCGCCACTTTCTCAACCAATGAGAAGCAAAACCGGGCGTATTTTCCCATGCTTTACGCCGGCTACATGTAATTGCTTCGTATTCTGATTGGCTCATTGCACTACTTACTTCTGTTGTGATTGGTCAGAGTAATTACTTTGGTTTCGGTTTTACGAGACTCAATTGAAAAGCGCTCTAATAAGTAATCACATGATTTTTCTCGTGCAATTTGGAATAGATAAGCCCTTGTAAATTTTTCAAAGATCACAATTTTTTGAAGCATTAAAATCGCAATACAGTCTCTCACTTAAGCGTCAGTGGCTTGGAAATTGGCAGTCTTACTAATGCATCACGCTCTTTCCGTTTCTTGCATCTTTTTTCCGCGACTATTTTTTTATGATTTACAAGGTCACGTGACACGGTCATGCAAAGGGCCTATTCACCACTTATACGTTTCTTTCGATTTATATCAATTTAAATAGGTTTTTCAATAGTTTTCCACCGGAACGTGCCTTACAGATTAAAAAAAATCGCTATCCTATTGAAAGTTACCCTCTGACGTTATAGTATTAAAAACGTAAATAGGGAAATAAAACTCTTTTTGCAGGCAAATATTCCATTTCCTCCTGCAGACAATTGCCAGTTAGTCTGTATGCGTCACAACTCAGCACCAACACAACTACAATGCCGCCAAGAATCAGCACAACCCACCCAACAGAAACTATCAAGTCAAGTTCAGCAAAATCGACTTCAATAACGGATGGTCAGGCGCTTTCCTCAGGTTAGTTTATAAGTTCGATGTCCTTTCTTCATTTCAAAAACTGAAGTAATCGATATTCTCGTTATCGAGTGGAAATCGGCGAAAGCGACATTCGCTTACTTTTGCGCGAAAATGAGAGTTCCTGACCTCAGCTTTTACCCAAGCTCAGTGTGCTTTGCAGTCAAAAATCTAATACGTCAATTTGTTTCTTTTGTAAGAACCTTTCAAAAGCTACTATGTTATTATTAATTCATGTGCATTTTGACCATCTTCCCAGTTAAATATCGGTTCCAAATGTTGATAATAACCAGCCCGGCTGTTGTAATAGAAATACTAAAATAGGCTTTGCTACGTAACAGTCTGCTCATGATAAAATTGAAATCAGTGTCACAGCTGTCTACACCCTCCACACATATTGAAACGAAAGGAAAGAAATATATTTCCTGGAGTATTTTCTCGAACCGCCTTTGACCGTGACATATTTTAAGAGAAATCAAAGCCGTGTGTTACCGGTGATAGAGAAGTATGTGGTTTTAGTACAAACTGTATTAGAGTCATTAGCGACCCTGTAATAAAGCCGGTTACACACGAGCAAGTTTTCCTTGACAATTTTGCGTTTGCTCATGTTTATGAACGACAAGTTTTCTATGACAAGTTTTGCCTTCACAAGTTTTATTTGCTGTGTGGACAAAGGCCACAAATGAACAAGGTCTCTTTGGCAAGTATTCACTGTAGTCAGCCATTCAATTTCACAGCGGACGACACAATTTTCTTAACAAATTTTCCTCGTGGCACTTACAGCGAAATGTTTTGAAATAATTGGGCCGAAAAAATAGTCATTGCTTAATTGTCCGTGATTTGACAGAAACAATTCAACTGTTACGCTTTCTTTGTGTTCCTTTTCCGTAGACAGCATCTTACCAAAGACATCCGTTAAATCAAGAGCGTTAAACAAGAGCTTCAATGAAGTTACCAATAACAAACTAAATTTATGTCTAAAACTATCGTTCCATTACAGCTTTCACAAGTTTTCACAATTTTTACAATGCTCTCGTGAATATTTAGTGGTCGGGAATCCTTATGCGATATAAGGCGAGATTGCTTCTGCTGAACTGATTGCGAACGGGACTTTGAGCGAGATGCTCAACGAGTTTGCCAGATATCAGGAAGGTCTCTGATTAAGTCGCTTGGCAGCGACGAAACAACAGTTGTCAGACTAGCCATTACAGCTTTCACAAGTTAGGTTTTCACAAGTTATTCACAAGTTTTCACAATTTTTACAATGCTCTCGTGAATATTTAGCGGTCGGGATAAGGCGAGATTGCTTCTGCTGAACTGATTGCGAACGGGACTTTGAGCGAGATGCTCAACGAGTTTGCCAGATATCAGGAAGGTCTCTGAAGAGTCGCTTGGCAGCGACGAAACAACAGTTATCAGACTAGCCATTACAGCTTTCACAAGTTAAGTTTTCACAAGTTATTCACAAGTTTTCACAATTTTTACAAAAAAATAGTCATTGCTTAATTGTCCGTGATTTTACAGAAACAATTCAACTGTTACGCTTTCTTTGGTGTTCCTTTTCCGCAGACAGCATGTTACCAAAGATGTTCCGTTAAATCAAGAGCTTCATGAAGTTACCATAGTAAACTAAATTTATGTCTAAAGTTATCGTTCGCGTACCAAGATAATAGCAGAGTGCACAGATCGTATGCCCACCTTCAATAGGTGATGCCACCCTTCGGACCCTGGCTTATGGTCCAGCCTGAGCCTGCCATTAATTTTTAGCCTTTATTCTCTAACATTAATTTCGCCTAGAATGCAAAACAATACAAACCGCAAATTATAGGAACGTCCTACCTCTCCCGTTCCGTTAATTGCACAGGGTAGTTCGTCTACAGTCTGCATTCGTTCTCCCGACCAGAATGCTTTAAAACTGCAGGCATTTTTGTAGTGTAACTTAGTCCTTTCCTGTCGGACCACTCAATTCCTTTTATTGTTATTCACCAGATTCAACAACGCCAGTTACTTTCCCGAGAAAAAATGCACAGCAGTCAAACAAGGACGACTCCACGGTATATATAGTGGCGGCCTCCCTAGGAACAGTGTTATTTCTTTCGTTGACTGCTCTTTCCGTAGCTGTGGCCTTCCTCTTGAAATACAAGAAACGGCGAGTAAAAGGTAAGCCACTGCGGCTCCAAATTTTGGGTTGTTGTGTCAAAATAATGGAGTATATCACACTTTATTCCAGGTGATCAGCGCCTCTAGATACCTGTAGTTTTACTCTCAGTTGATAGATTTAATACTCTTGGAGTCAGGAAATGAATATAGATATTCTTTATGAACAAGGGTGATTCACTTTTGAGTAAAAGGTGATCATTGCTCCTTGTGGGAGGTACAATAATGTATATTTCGTCCGTTAATCTTGCAAAACAGTGATGTAAAATCATTGCAGCAATTACGGCCAGTAGTAATTAGTCTCTAAGGTTGGTAGCCAGTTTGCCGGTTTTGCTTTTTTTTATTAATTTTTTTTTCTTTTAATCGTGCACAAATCTCTCTGTTTACTGCGAACGTAACGTCTGTGGGGGTAAATTTACGCATCCGTACTGAATGTGAAATCATCCCGAAATTTTATTTAAGGGTGCATTTCTTGGGAACTATAGGGCGTATGCATGTTACGTCATCACCGCCATGTTGGTGTACCGTAAACAAAAGATTTCTCATTAGTTTCTTTTGTTGTTGTCCATCAACATGGCCGCCAACCCATTGTCATTCGAATCTCTGGAGACTGGTTGCATACCCTCTATTATTGTTCTTGGTAGTTCCATTCTGGTTAAAGAAGAAGGAATATGAGGTACAAGGTTTACCACGGAAATGTTTAGGTGGAAAACAAAATATCTTTGCTGGAGGTGACTAGAGTTGGAGCTGCATGAATTTAGTTCCTATTCTTGCAGCAGGTTAGGTCACAAAAGACCACGACTCTCCTATGCCTAGTGAGTTTGTTTTGGAATAATCCCAACAGAACTCGCCTATATTCCTTCGACGTGTAAAAAGCATGTGTTCCATGTATATGGTCTTAGGCCCAATTTCCCCTGGGCTGTTTTTCCTATCTCAGGCTGTATTGGCGGCCTTAAGAGAGAGGACATATATATTGAGGGAGGCCGCATAAATCAAACAAAAACTTGACGCCATATTGGCCTTCACTCTTCACTTTTCGCAAACCACTGCAAACACCTGCAATTTAATTTGGCCATGTTAAAACCTTTCGTGTCACTGTTGAACTTGCAAATATCCGTATAGACACTTTTCTTAACAAATTAGTTGTTCAAACCTCAAAACAAGATGAATCGACGTTTTCGTGTACTTAGTATGTGATAATTAACATGACCGCATTCTTGTTGTTGTGTTATGTTTGGTTAGCACTTGCGCAGAAACGCCGGAAGTGAGCTTTGTGAAGGAAACACGACGAAGACAAAGCACGGACAAAATTTTTGACTCGGCCCTTCCACAGGAGGCCGGAAGCAAACGACGCTATACAGTCACATGCCATACAACGTTAATCGTATTGAATGCAGTTTTCATATCATTGACCAAGTGTATGCTGCAAAATATTGGAACTATTTATAGTTTTCACAATGCTTCAGTGACATTGTATGCAGTTTATTTATTTATTTATTTATTTGTTTTAGATACAAGGGGCAACAATGCTTTAAGGTAGGTGTACAATTAAACCTCCGTTCGTTTAACTCTCCTTGTATTATGAGACATTTTCTTTCCTAGATCGCCAATTATTTTCGGTAAGTGTTTCTTTTTCAAGCTTCAAATCTCTGAATTTTGAGGGTCGATCCCGCTCAAATTTGACAGGGATCTTGGTGAATGATGGATGTTTTATAGGCTGATCTGCGCGATTTACGGTGTTTTTTAGGTCGCTAAAGTTAGAAATGGGATAGCAACGTTGGTGCCCTTGTTTTCTGATTGAGAAGCGCAGTAACGTAATTAGTGATAAAGATAACTTCTTCTGTGATATGACAGAACTGAAGCAGAATATGTCTCGATCAGTATCAAGACTCGTTGAAAGATATTGGCTTCCATAGCAGTAAAACTGTTAAACTTAGACTTCGAAGCGTCTGTTCTTATTTGTGAAGTTTCTTTATTTTTTTTATTCTTACTATTATTATTATTATTATATTATCATTTATTTTTATTTATTTTTATTTATTTATTTATTTATTTTTGCAGTTTTGCTTCTTTCACATCACAGAATAGCATACTAAGTTTATCTCTCTGGTTCGTGATGAAACCTCGAACACTAAATTACTTTTCCATCTCCGAAGATCGAACGTGTCCGGTATTAGACCATTTTGCAGTTGTCGGTGAAAGCGAGACTGGGGGTGACCTTGTTTTAATAAAAACCTACCTACTTTTCTTATGTAAATCAGTTTCGTCAATGATGCTCTTATGTGGGAAATGGTAAAGCTAAATATAAGGAAACAGTCTTTACGATACTCAACTATAAAAAAAGCAAAAATATCACGACGTGAAGAAGAGCTCGAGATAGAAATCGATAACCTGCAATGTTTAATCGAATCCAGTAACTTGAAGGGAAAAGATAAGAAAGATAGTTTAAACGCTATAGACACCAAAAAATTAGAACTGGAGAAAATAATTGAATATCGAACGAAAGGCTCAATTTTGAGAGCAAGATGGAGATGGCATAATGAAAGTGAAAAAAATACAAAATACTTTCTTAATCTAGAGAAACGACATTACAGCCAAGGAGCAATAAGCCAATTAAAACTAGGAAACGAAAATTTCGTCACTACAGACAAAGAAATTTTAAGTACATGTGAGACTTTCTATAAAACTCTTTACAGCTCTAAGAACGGCTCTCAGAATGGACGAGCCGATGACGTGTTTTTTAAACGCAAATTGAGAAAAAAGTAAACCAGACAGAACAGGATAGTTGTGAAGGGCTACTAACCAAAACAGAATGTCCTGAAGCACTTAAAAATATGGAATGTAACAAGACTCCTGGTTCTGACGGACTGCCTGCACAATTTTACAAAGTCGTTTGGAACGACCTCGCTGACCTTTTCTAAAAGTCATTAAACTATGCCTACCAAACAGGACAGCTGTCAGTGACTCAGAGACGAGGTATCATCAAACTAATACCAAAGAAAGATGCTGAACCCTGCCTCATCAAAAACTGGCGTCCGATATCTTTACTAAATAGCGATTATAAAATAGCAGCCAAGGCGATTACTAACCGTTTCAAACAGGTTCTCCCAAACCTAATTGACAATGATCAAACTGGCTTTCTAAAAGGTAGATTCATTGGAGAAAGCATTCTTCTTATCGATATAATTATTAAGTATACGGCCGCAAAAAACATTCCTCGTCTTCTACTTTTTCTTGACTTTGAAAAAGCTTTCGACACAGTAGAGTGGGTCCTTCTTAAATAAAACCCTACATCATTATAATTTCGGCCCATCTGCCATTCAGTGGATTAAACTCTTTTACCACAATACAGAAAGCTGCATCTTAAACAACGGTTGGTCTAGTGATTTCTTTAAACTGGAAAGAGGGGTTAGACAAGGGTGCCCCCTTTCTCCCTACCTCTTCATTATTTGCGTCGAAATACTGGCTGAAACAATGAGGAAAAATAAAAATATCAAGGGTATAACAATTGAAGGACAAGAAATCAAAATTAGCCAATACGCAGATGACACTACACTTATTTTGGACGGTTCGAGTGTCTCTTTCACAACTGCCCTACAGATATTGAACCTTTTTAGCGAAATTTCTGGTCTCCGTTTAAACAACAGGAAAACGGAGGCTCTGTGGATCGGCGCAAACATTGGAAAGGAAGAAAATCTCAACCGGAAAAAAGGTTTTAAATGGGTAAAAGACAAAGTTAGAGCTTTAGGCTTTCGACCAACCCCGAAACTACTATAGAGGCTAATTATAGTGAAAAACTAACTAAGGTAAGAAATAGCTTAAGCTGCTGGGAACTGCGCCGTCTAACCTTACTGGGTAAAATTGCCGTACTTAAAAGCCTCATTGCCTCTCAACTTGTTTATGTTTTGTCACCTTTGCCAACAAACC
>JAEMWC010001471.1:0-22500 GCA_016490735.1 Pachyseris speciosa
TGGCTTAAATGGACACCATATATAGACATTTTCCCTGATATTTTGAAAAAAAAAGACTTACTAAGTCAATTTTCAGTGACTTTTTCATTCATGAATTGCTTCTGGTTATACCAGTGAGATAAAATCACCTAAATTTACAAGAAAAAATGAGGCACAGGAAGTTATTACCAATTTCATCTAAAAATACATGGGAAGAACTTGAGAACGCCCTCCCGACTTTTTAAAGTTGACACCATTTTCATCTCGGCCAAGCGTAACCAAAAACATTTAAGAAATGTTTACGTGACCTAAAATAGCCGTTTTGAAGAAAATTTGGCTATTATTATTCGTTTGCCATCGGTAAACAGGTCTGCTTTGCTTCTCAGAGATTTACTAACAATCTACGATACCGCCCCTTTAACAGAAGCACGTCTATATATTTCCTTTAGTTTTATTCCCCTGCGAAGAGACTGGCATGAGTGAGGGACTGTGGGATCGTTTGGATAGACGGGGATCAAACTATTATAAATGACAATAGTCGTGTGATGTGAAGGAAAAGCTTGTTTGGTTGAAGCAGATTTCATAAGGAGTTCCCTAAGCCGTCATGAAAGCACCGAAATTGCAATGTTTGTCATCTTTCGCCTGCACAAAACTACGATTCTGTTATCCCTCGCTTGTTCCACACCCTTTTGACTGACTGGCTGACTGACTGACTCACCGTCTGACTGGCTGGTTGGTTGGCTGGCTGGCTTGCTTGATTGATTGGTTGATTGGTTGTTTGGTTCATTGGCTGAATGGTTGGTGATTGATTGATTGGTTGGTTGGTTGATTGGTGGTTGGTCGATTGATTGATTGATTGATTGATTGGTTTGATTGATTGGTTGATTGATTGATTGATTGGTTGGTTGATTGATTGATTGATTGATTGGCTGGTTGATTAATTGATTGATTGATTGGTTTGATTGATTGGTTGATTGATTGATTGGTTGGTTGATTGGTTGATTGATTGATTGATTGATTGATTGATTGGCTGGTTGATTGATTGATTGATTGATTGATTGATTGATTGATTCATGTGTTGATTCAAAATTGCAGACGGCTGTTTTCTATCATGTCGTACTTCTTTTTCTTTCTTAACATTCTTCTGGGATTTCTCTCGTACATCAAACGCTTGCTCCCTGGAGTTGTTTTCCTGTCTCGCATTGACCGATCGTCTTTTACACAAGGATTGCAGAAATACGACAATGGTGAGTTAATTTGTTTTTTATTTAGCTTTACTCAAATTAAATTTTATATGGCGTGAAAACCTATTTCAGTCCAAGATATCAGATTTTGCGCAAAAGCTTTTGGATGTAAGGTCGAATTCACACATGAATCTTTCCTTTGTTGATTTTAGGACATGATAGCCAAGGTAACCTTTATTTAGATCAACCATCCTCTTGTTCTTCCTCTTCTTCTTCCACTGCTCCTTGTCCTCCACCTTCTTCTTCTTCCGCTAACACCTACTTCTGTCACTGTACTCATTTTCCCTTCCCCGATCATTTGCTTCAGGAAATACGCTCAAAACCTACGGCTCGGTACATTGTACAGATTTCTTCCATTCCTTATTATTCCTGTTTGTGTTGTATGAGAGAATATTGCAGTATCTACTAAGAATCGTCGCACTCTTTTCTTTTCCCCTGCAGCCTTTGTTGCCTACCTTGGTTTTGTCAACGTGCTTGTGGCTCACAGCCATCCGTGATGCTTTTGTTCTGCCAGCTGCTACTAAACAGAAACAAAGTCCGCGGGCTCGAGGAATCTAATGTAAAAGGCTCACAAGAACATGTGAGGCAGAGATCTTCCGAGGACAATGGTAGCTCTGTTGGTATGTGCTTAGCTAAATTGTTCAAACACTAACTTGTTCGCCACTCCTTTGCTTTAAGGCGATTTTCAATTAAGTGTCGTAAAACTGACTAAAACCACTACTATTGTATTGCGCATCTGGTATTGTAGATACACGTGCATTTTTGTAACGAGTTCAATTTCAGGCAATTACTACAGCCGTAAATGCGCGGTAAAATGCGTGCAAGTCATGGTTGGGTTTAGTTTTGTGCCTCACTGGTTGTGAAAGGGATCATGGTAGTTTTGCCAACCAATCACAGAGCCAAGTAAAGCAAAACGTAAGTGAGTAACAAGAATTTCTTCGACACTCAAATAAAAACCTCTCTATCATGGCCAAACGGTTTCTATTTATGTTTTAGTATAAGTCTACTAGCGTTCTAGAATGATTGGCCACGCTACTCGCGATCTATCCTGTGATAGATAGTGAGTAGCGGTTGTCAACAAAATGGCGGCCGCTTCTTCACGTTTTTGAAGTGTCTGCGAGGAGGATTCAGATAATTTACATGTTTAGTTTTGAACGACTAGTAGATTTATACTAAAACAATTAGATTATCCGTTCTCGATTTCTATGCGTGATAGAAATCGAGAGCAAATAATCTAATTGTTAAATACAACCGACTCATTTCCTGGATCTATCTTCTCCCCTCAAATGAAAATTTTGTACTGTTTTTGTTTTCGTTTTTTTAACCATCTATCTCAAAAGAACGAACGAACATAAAGAAAAAAAAGCTTACTTTGCTTGTTAAGGCAATACGTCTATTATTAAATATGATGATTTTGTGCCCTGAGCAAAGATCTATTTCCATTTTTACCTCCTGTGCAGTTTACAAACGTGAAGCCCGTCTGCCGCGCATGTCTTACAAGGCAGCTAACCGCTGGCATGTTGCTGTGATGTTGCTTCGTAACCCGTCCCTCATCTCGTATCGCAGGCAGGGTGGTGTAGCATCTGTTGTGGACCTGGGAAGCATCAGCGCTGACATCGACGCTCTTGTTTAATAACGTAACAGACAGCTCAAATGTAAGATTTGATTGCACAATCACCTGTACAATGGTATAACGATGCTCTGAAGGATTACCACGTATTTTAGTTTGACAAAATCTTTTAGTCTAATTAACAGTCGGAGCTCAAAATTACGGAAGAAATACACGAAAATCGTTTACAAATTAACCGAAAGGGCCACGGTCATAGATAGTTACTACGTTACGATTAGAGAGACATAGAACTACTATTTGAAGCCAAAATATAATGTAAGATCTTATGATCAAACTAGAAGCTAAAAGCCGCATACATTTATACATTGAAGCAACTCACTTGAGAATACGGGCTGTGTTGCAGTTAGCAAAAATCGTTCAGGCCTGTTCCTTGTAAGCTACAATCTTGACCGAAATTCTTGGGACACGCCCTTCTCTCCACCTTCTCCACCAGTACAACGTTGATCCACTAAGGATTTTCCATCTGCATATCGTTTCAACAGCTATAAACATCGTCCTGGGGAAGGCGGGGATCAAGTATGGAGGTTTGGAAAAGAGAAACCTATTGTGGGTACAAATACATGAACATAACACAAACGAATATTTTATGTCCCATAGTTAAGTGAAGTGTCAAGTGTGAAGTGTAAGTGACGGTGTTTGCAGACAGCTTGCCTTGCAGTATGGTTTTATCGCGAGTTTCTATTGTAGCTTGAAAGGAGCACAGAGCAAGATATAGGGAGTAGAAAGACAGGGACCACGGACTTTTGGGATCAGGATTGGTCGTACTTCGTGAGATTGTTCTCGAAGAACCTTATGAGGAAATGGGGGCTCGCATTTTTGTTTCGATTTTTAAGTTTTGATTAGTTGTAATCGAGTTGTACTTAAGGTATGATATATATACAGTTTGTAGTTATAGCATTTCCAAATATACTGACTGGTTTTTGAGGCTATATTGACTTGGTGTATAATGTCTGTTACAACACTCAATAGCTTACAAACCAATCTCTTTAGCCGGAAGAGTCATCTGTTTTCATTGCGTTCTAATATTTAGGTTATTTTTAAGAAAAAGCATTTGTATTAAATCGAAGAGGCAATAGTTTGAAGGCTGCCTTAGCTTATAGACGTTCACAATGGCAACATAGCCCTATTACAGCGCATCTTAACATTTTTTTTGCAAATTAAGTTGTTGTTAGATAGTGTAAATAACGGGTGCTTACCATTTGTCAGCAAAATCCGGAAATTTCGGTTTGAAGTCAAACGGTAAGGTAATTTTGCGGAAAATCTTTTCGGAAATTGTGGACAACCTCCAGAGGTAGTCCTTTTTCCGTTCGGGAAGTAATTTCTGAAAATTGCTTACCATTTGAGCGAGTCGTTCCGTTTCCAGGTTCTTTTGCGCCAAAACGAGTGAGTGCGCATGACGGAAGGCCTTGCAGTGAATAATAAGCGCCAATCTCATCCGGTTGGTCGGTAAAATCGGAAAATCCCTTACCATTATTCAACGGTCATTCCATCCGGATTTTTCTGACAAATGGTAAGCACCCAATAGTTCCGGTTGTCGAATGTGTATTTTCAATTAGTATTTAGAATTCAAGACGAACGACTGAAAGTATCTGAAAAAACATAAAATATAACTGCAAGACGTGTCTTCATCGCTTTGTCTTTCTAGTTGAGGCAAAATAAACTGTTTAAGGTTCTATAACAAAGATTGTTTAACTTAATCATGTCGCACAACGGTTCATCACAGGGAGTTGTGAAAAATCGTCACCTCTGTTGTTGTTCCAATCCTTGCAAAAAGTAATTAGGATTAGCTTAATTTTTTTCCCACCCAGGTCATAGGGCGGGTAGTTTTCAGTTGAGTGTCGAAAGTAATCCTTTTTTTCTTCTTCTTCTTGCTTTGGTGCTGCTTTACTTTACTCTGTGTTTGGTTGAAAAAACTCGCTCAACTTTCTCAACCAGTGAGACACAAACCGAAAACCAATCGCTGCTTGCACGCCCACATTTTCCCGCGCTTGGCGCCGGCTACATGTGGATGCTGCGTATTCTGATTGGTTCATTGAGATATATGCGTCAGGAGCTGTTGGATTGGCCAGAGCAAGAGCCATAATTAAACACTTTGGGTTTGATTTTACGACACCCAATTGAAAAGCGAGTGCTCTATCGCAAAATTTTACGATCCCTTCGGCTAAAAACCCCTGGCATTTCGTCATGATTTTCACGATATTACTGATTTCTTGACCAAATAAGCGAGCAAATGAAACCATTTTGTCCAGTTTTGTGGCTTCCTCATGACTTCCTTACCTTATTCTTTGTCCCTTGTTTGCCTCGTGAACGTTGCAGCTTTCCATATTCAACATTCAATAGGAGGGGAGGGGGGGGGGGGGGGGTGTGGTGTGACGAGAAGTTACTTTACATATATTGTACAGGCACACATACCAGAGAAGGAGTTTTGGACTCCAAATGACCTGTTTTCTCGTGTAGTTTTGTTTACAGTTCTTAACAATTTTCAGTCAAGTAGGTGAGAACAAAATAATGACAGTCTATTTCAGTTCAAACTGACACAATACGAAAGGATTTCCATTGGAGGAATCTTAAAACTGAGAAGTTACACACGAGCCATTATTAGATAATTACCTAAGCCATTTAAATCAGTTGAAGAAAGGACCTTTAGCCTTCCCTTGATTTGTTTGGTAAAAGAAGATCTTAAATCCTCTTAAAGGTACCTTAACGTTACGTCTGAGCTTCCTTGAATTCCTTGGAGCATTCCGTTGCCTCGTTCAATGTTTTGCAAGTTTAAGCTGTTTTATGGGAAGGTGCGCAACTCTTTTTATTCAGTCCGTCGTGAGTGGAAATGCTTAAGAAAGGTGGAGTGTCGAGTACTGCAGCTAACCAACGGGGGCTGTACACTAATTGGAAATGAGGCGTGAAAACGATTGGGAACAGTCAGACTGGGGCACGATGGGCCATAACATTTCGTACTGAATACTATACAAAATCATTTACTTGTTGTTGTTGATTAATAAGATGGGCCTAATCTTACCATCAACTTCTGAAATAGTAGTTGGCCTCTTTAAACCATTAAGCCACTCTATTAATTTCACAATGCTCATGAATCACCGCGGAGCCCGATTAAAGCATCAACCTGATTAATTAATTAATTGACTTCTTCGCTCGCCTGACAGGTCAATAGACTCAAAATGCCATTAAATCACACAGGGGCACGCAATAAATGCACTTTATTTATCTGGCTTAAAGTTCATCAGAATCTGGGATCAAAAGATGCACAATTACGAATTTTATGAAGCATTTTCCTCGATCGCTTAACTTCAAAGCGATATTAACTGTTGCAAATTGCAATGAATTCCTGAGACCAAATAACATATCTTTACCTCACGAGTGCGTCCTATGATAATAACTTTATTTATCACCTTTGGCAATAAGAATTACGGTAATATTACAATTGATAAAAATTAAAAACTACAAATTATATACAATGCATAGAAAACTTGAAAAGATGACTAAGAAAATGTAAAAAGGCAGAGCAACAACGGGCTAAAAGTGCATACATATATAAGTACACTCATTATTTTTATAATATATTTTATAAGAATATCGAGGCCGAAATTTGCTAGATTTTAAGAATATTTTAAGAATAAATCTGAGGCTGAAATTGTGAAAAGAATATAATTTCGTACGTTGAAAATCTGTAAATACCATATAATGATATGTTTTTACTTAACTTTTTACTTTAACTAGCTAGCAATAGCCAAATGTTCAATGATGAGCGTTTTTCGAGGAAGTTATATCAACCACCCGCCTGCACAAAGTAAGGCACCAAACGCAAATGCATTTCGACAACAAGTACATAATATTGAACAGCAATTCAGAATTATGCAGGAGATGATGTCAGATCTTAAGAAAGCCAACAATAAAGATGTCTTAGCTTATCCTTGTGTTCTTACTGAGTCCTTAAATGAGAAAGACAAGGTCTCGAACACTAAGAAATACTTATATAAGAAACGCAAACATCGCAAAAGACTAGTTAAACAAAGTGTAGCCAAGAAAGCTGAAGAGAAAAATAATATCTATATTAGAAACCTCTCAGAATATAACCTGACAACTGATCAGATCAACCTATTATCTAAAGGCCCTCGTTTCATCCCATCTCCACATACTAACACTGACAGAGTTAGACAAAACCTTCTACGCAATTTCAACCATTTTGAGAGACGAATGCGTCTCCGATACATTTACCACGGTAGAGAAGAGGTGAAACATCCCTTCTCTGTAAAATCTAACTGAGAACCACCAGTTCAAAAACCAGTTGCTCTTGAGACGTACCTTAAAAAAACAAAATTAAACTATCAGAAATTGAGATTACGCAACCTAAACCTAACTTTGCCTAAATTAGAACGCAAACCTATTTAAGAGAGCTAAAAGAAAACTCGGAAATAAATACCAAGAAAGCAGACAAAGGAGCCGCGACTGTCTTAATGAACAAAACAGGTAAGATTAATGAGGGCATGAGATTAATCGAGGTCAAGGAACACTGCAGGCCCCTCGAAAAACCAATGGTAGAAGAAACTTCTAAGCGAGTGCAAAATGTTATTTTAAGAACTGTGGCTACCGATTTCCGGTTCCGTATTGTAGCTACCGATTTGCCGTTTGTTTCGTTTGCATCGCGTGATTCCCCCGAGGGAATTGCACGTGCTTTTTAATTTTTAGAGATTTTCAGGATTGTCGCGTCAAACAGTTTTTCAATGTACACGTACACTTTTAGGATGTACACCTTTGGACGTACACTTTGGATGTGATTTTGAACGTGAATTTTCCAGTAAATTTTCAGTGGAAAGGATTTGCCTTAGTTCAAATTGTGAAATAACAGTTGAAAAACTGTCTTGCAAGTTTGCGAGCGACGAACCGTTTTGGTTGTGTGGTTAGGGAGTTTAAGCAAATCGCTACGGCGGGCGAGACTACGGCTGTCGTGGCCGAGGAGGTCTGGGCTGAGTACGATGCCGTAGCCTTCAAATTCAAATTTAAGCAGCGCGAAATCAAAGACAGTACGGCTGTGAAGTTTACGTTCGAGTTAGTTTCTTACAGCGTTCACCAGTTAACTTTGGAGAATAAATCCTTCAAAGGAGCAAGGAATTTCACTTTATTTTTTATGCCGAGGGTTTTTTGCGGAGGCGTTGGAAAACTCCTTGCATTGATATTTTCAAATAGGATTAGAACTGATTTCGCAGTCTTGAACAGCAACGCGAAAGTAGAAAAAAAAGGCTTAAAATTATACTTTTGATATTTCACAACCCATCTGGTTCAGTACTATCATAAAACAGACACCAAGACTCCTGGTATGATCTACGAGACCAATAACTACAAAATTACTGACAAATCGTGTGGAAACGATTATTTATTCACAGTCACTTGCGAGTGGAATGAATCAAGACACGTCAATCACGTTGGAATATAGCGTAATTATATCGAAGTAAAATACAAATCGATTAACCGTCCGAACATCCTTGCAAATCTTACTACATGCTAAGGATGTCTGAAATAAGCATTTAAAATTCTGGAAATGTAGTAAAACACAGCTTTTGACATAAAAAAAAACAATGAAGCTGTACTTACGAAATCCACTTGCCATTTGCCGCCACCATTTCACTACATAAAACAACTGCTAAAAATAAACGCAGATTTGTTGGGTTAAAAGAAGGAAGGTACATAAATGTTCATTCTGAACGAATTAAAAAGGTTTTTCAGTACGATTAAACGGTTAAAAAAATCAAATAAGCCTGTTGAAAAGAAGAAAGAAGCGATTTAACACTCACGTACCAGGAGACTACGCGAAACTTCTTCTCCCGACGTAGTAGGACTTACCGCTACGGCTGAACGTGAATACCTACCATGCGCAGTAGTAAATACTTTTACAAAATTACTTCCGGTTGACGTACTGAAGCCCGCCGTACCGTTTTGTTTAAACTCCCTGTTCTCAGAGAGAACGCTGTATTTGTTGGCACAATTTGACTTTCTTTGGTTCGTGAGCGACGCTTTTGGATCGCTGTTATAATTTCGTTCTCAAGGAGAACAGTGTTTCAAGACTTGGACGTCATTTGCTTTGGAATTTAGTTCTCAGGGAGAGCGATGTCATAGGATTTGGACGCGACTTTGGATTTTGTTTGTTTGTTCGTCGATTGGCGGCGGCGTGTTTGGATTACAACTTGTTCATTGAAATTGTTTATTTATTATTTCGCGAGAGGATTAAGCTTGTCTTCGATAATCAGTTCTCAGGGAGAACATTACTTTGGATTGAATAGAACATTGCTTTATGACACGGCTATTATTTGTTATTTTGCTGGCCGTTTTTCGCGTTTGGAATTTCAGTGTTTGTGTGGATGATTCAGTGTTTGGAGCGATGTCTGTGCGGTCGGTTCCTGTTGCTGAGAGTGCTGAGCGAGGAAATGTTCGTAAATCTGTGTCGGAATCCGGAGTTAAAAGCCCTGTTCAATTGAGGAGAAGCTATCGTGCGAAGCAACCGAGTAAAAGGTTTGAATTTGAAAGTTATAGAGTTGAAAGAGCGAGAGTATTGTTTCATTCGTCCTCGGGCTATGTTGGCACTCTTACAAAATTGCAGAGAGTTATTCAACAGCTGATGGATCTTGAGGTAGATTTTGAGGATCTTAAAATAAAACAAAAATCGTATGACGATGTTTGGAGCAAATTTGTTAATACACATGAAGAATATGTCGAGAGTCTCGAAGTAATTGATTGTGCAGAGGAACTAGAAAGGGCCCGCATGAGTAACGAAAAGCAGATGGCGCGGAAATTGAAGTTTGACAGTAAGATTGAGTCGTGGAAATCGGAAAGAGATCAAGGAAGAATGGCGCTCTCACGAAAGTCTAGTAGGAGTCGCACAAGCCGATCTTCCGGTTCAAGTTCTGCATCACTGGCCCTAACGAAGAAAAGGGAACAGCTTGCGCTCGCTCAGCTTAAGACGGAACAAGTATTACCCGTACAGGAACTGAAGAGGAAAATGTCTGAGCTACAGTATGCTAAAGAGATTATGGAAGCTCAAATGGAGGAAGAAAGTGCAACAGTAAGCCTCAATGTTTTGTAAGAAGTCGACCGCCAAGGTACACGCAGTAATGGTGAGGATTACAAGGAGCGATTGGCAGAGTTTGTTCCTGAAGATGCTAATGTGGGCGGCACCCTTCAAATGGATGGTAACAAAACGAGCTTACCTGTTGTAGGCACACCTCTGCCATCTGTGAAGCCATTACCAGTTATCGAAGCGTCCAGCCCGGCGTTGCCAGGAGTTAAAACAGAGAGTGGTATGCAGGCAACGACTGAACATCAGAAGACATGCCTACAAACTGTAGTTGAGCATTTTAAGGCAGAATTACCTCAGCCATCATTGCCAGTCCCATCTGAATATCACATTCAAGACACAGCTGGTTTGATAACAGCGCACTTGCCTGCACAGGCTCAATTACCAAGACAAGGGGATCCCATTAAGCATGTCTCGTTTATTGAAACTTGTTTAGAAAGAGAGTATCTGGAAAATTCGAAGCGCTTGCAGCTGTTAATCCAGCACTGTTTTGGAAAGGCAAGGGATGCTATTGAAAGCTGTGTGAACCTGCCAGTAGATGAAGGTTACTTTGTTGCCAAGAGTACTTTGCGTGAAAATTTTGGACTTCCTCATATCATAGCCAAGGCACATATTAGAAAGTTGGAGAATCTACGCCCATTAAGGCAAGCAGATGGAACAAGCTTGTTAAAAGTTTTCCCGCCATTTAGAGGTGGCCAGTAGAACACTTTCACCTGAATATGTCGGTGATTTGAATCATATGAACACATTAAGAGAGCTGAACAAGCAGCTGCCATTGTTTTTAAGAGTTAAGTGGACTGAATGTGCAGGAAGAATTATCTCTTCTGGTTCAAGACCAAAGTTTGCAGACTTTTCGAAGTTTCTGAAGGAGAGAGCTGCGCTTGTTAACAATGAACTCGGAGATGATCTAACCCCCAGCCCCTCAAAGGAGAAGGAGAATGCGTGGCAAAGGGATCAGCGGGCTCGAGCACCTCAGAGGATCACGTCATTAACCACTAGAGTTTCAGGTCAGCAAAGCAACTTGCGAAGAGTGAACCAGTCAAGGCCAGTTTGTGTTTGGGATTTAAGAACCAGCCTATCCGAGATAAGTAGAAGCTAGTGCAAGAACAATCTCTTTCTTTCTATCTATAAGTGTCTACAAGCTGGTCACTTTGCAAGATCATGTCCGAAGACCTATTTCAAGAGTCAGGTGGATAGGTGTAACAAGGAACATAACACACTGCTACATCTCCCTCCAGCCGATCCCAGTGTACTGGTGTCGATCAGAGCGCCCTGAATCAAGAAGGGATGGAAAGTAATATTAGCAACGATTCAAGTGGAGTAGCAAATGAACGAGCTGCTGTAACTGCTGCTACTGGGGCCGGCGAGCGAGTTTGTCTTAGTGTTGTTCCAGTAAAGGTCCTAAGTAAGGGTGGTAGTCTGGTGCCAGTTGAGACATATGCCTTGTTAGACAGTGGCTCAGAGGTAACTCTTTGTCATGAAAGTTTGCAGGAGAAGTTGGGTGCACGTGGTATGAAGTTCAACTTCACATTATCAAGCATGACCGGCTCAACCAGAGTAGAGAGTGAGCAAATAGACCTTGTGATGATGTCAATGGACGAGTCTGTGTCAGTAGAGCTGTCAAATGTCAGGACAGTTAAGCATATGCCAATATCAGAGAACTGTATTGCAAAGAAGAAGGACCTTGAAAATTGGTCATATCTCTGTGATATTGAGTTGCAACAGTTGGACGTTGGTGGTGTCATGTTGGTGATCGGGCTGAAAGAGAAGCCGAATTTGTTCTTACCAATGGAGTACCGTGTTGGCCGAGATGGGGAAACAGTTGCAGTTAGGTATAGCTTGGGATGGACAGTGATAGGTCCTGTTGGTGGAGGAAGCTACGCTGCAGATTGCTCCGCGAACTTCTTGCGTTTGGTGGAGAACTCCGTTGACTGTGCCACTGGGTTAGATTTACAAGATCGTGTTCTCATGATGGTTCCAGTGTGGATATTGCATTTCCTGAAGGCACGGACAGTGGAGACCGTGGTGTAATAATCTGAAGAAATGTATGTGGAGTCAGAGTGTGCCATTAAGGAGACTGAGAATCCTTCATTAACGGACGAAATCGTCGGTCATGCTCAAGATGAGCAGCTAAACAGACAGTTGGAGAGATTGTGGAAAACAGATTTCGAGAGCTGTGAGGTTGAGACTAAGGTTTGTACATCACTAGAAGATAAGAGGGCCTTAGAAGTTATGGAGAGAAGTCTTAAGATGGTAGATGGGAACTTTCAAGTCGCCCTACCCTGGAGTTGTGGTCCACCATATTTACCTAACAACAGGGCAGTTGCAGAGCGAAGAGGTTTGCTGATGAAGAAAACACTTCAGAAAGATGGCGCCTTGTTTGAGAAATACAAGGCAGCAATGGCTGATTACATTTACAAGGGGCATGCTGAAAAGATTCCGAAAGAACAGTTGCAGGTGAAGGACAGACTAGTATGGTATCTCCCTCATCATCCCGTAAGTCATCCTCTGAAGCCAGACAAAGTGAGGGCTGTCTATGATTGTGCTGCTAGGTATGGAGGAACCTCTTTAAATCAGCAATTGTTACAGGGACCAGATCAGACAAATCAGCTAGGGGGTGTCTTAAGTCGTTTTAGACAAGGGTCTGTTGGAGGGGTAGCCGATGTTGAAGGCATGTTTCTTCAGGTGTTGGTGGAACCCAAAGATTGTGATGCACTTAGATTTTTATGGTGGACTGATGGAAACTTATCTGGAGAAATGGAGGAGTATCGCATGGTGAAACATTTGTCTGGAGCCACGTTGTCTCCTAGTGTTGCCAACTTCTGCTTGAGGAAGACCACTGATTCTTGTGGGGGAGAGTTTGAAGCGGAGGCAGTGGAGACAGTAAAACGCAACATGTACGTAGATGATATGATGAAGTCGACAAGTACCAATGAGAAAGCAATCGTGTCAGTAGCTCAACCACGGAAATTACTTGCCAGAGGCGGTTTTCGCTTGACCAGGTGGTATAGCAATGCCAGAGAGGTGCTGGTGACCATCTCAGAATCCGACAGCAAAATCAGTTGTGAACTTGGACTTAGAGAAATTGCCCATAGAAACCGCTCTTGGCCTTAAGTGGAACACCGAAGAAGACAAGTTTGTATGGGAGGCCTCAGAGAAGATCCTGCAAGTTGTCAATCAACGACCCATGACAAGTAGAGGTCTTTCTTGGGGTAGTTATAGATGAAAACCTAAATTGGAAGGCTCATATATCTAGCCTAGCAAATAAAATATCTAAATCCATAGGTGTAATTTTTAGATCTAGTTTCTTTCTTTCAAAACCTTCTCTTCGCATGTTGTATAACTCAATGATACTTCCTTACCTTAACTACTTTAATCTAGTTTGGGGATCAGCTTATAAATATAACCGTCAAAGAATTGTAATTTTGCAAAAACTAGTGGTTAGGATGGTGAACAAGTCTTACTACAATGCTCATACAGAACCTATTTTTAAGAAACTTAACTTGCTCAAATTTCAAGACATTCATTTGTTACATCTAGGTCAGTTTATGTACTCGTTTAAAAACTCTATTCTCTGTCGAAAATTTGAAAACCTTTTTTTCAACAAACAGCCAAATCCATAGCTACAATACGAGGTATGCAGACTCCTTTCGTCTACCATTATGTAGAACACATATCCGGCAATTTTCTGTCTTCTATCAAGGTCTAAAATTTTTTAACTCTCTTTCTCCTGAGATTACTGGCTCCTCATCTCTTGGATCTTTTAGGAAAAAACTTAAAACATCTATTATCAGTAATTATGAATTCTGTTATGTGTACAAATATGACTTGTCTGTACTTCCGTTACCATGCTGTCTAGGTTTAGTTATCTATTATTTCTTGGGAGGGAACCTAAAGTCCTACAAGCCCCATGGTTTTTATTAGGTTCCCTCGCTATTGTTTTTTTTCCTTTTTTTCCTATCTGTTTTTTCTTGTTTACCATGGCAATTTCTGTGTATTAATCATTGTAATTTATTAATCATTCCAGTTCATTGTGTGTGGCAAATAAATAAATGAAAATAAATAAAATGGGTTCAGCCGTTTATTCTCTGTTTGATCCTCTAGGATTCATTGCGCCTCACAACATGAAAGCCAAACTGTTGTTGCAGAGTCTCAGTAGAAAGCGACTTGGTTGGGATGATTTAATTGAGGAAACTGAGAGAACCCAGTGGAAGCGGCGGTTAGATGACCTTCCCAAGTTGGGCGAGATTCAAGTGGACCGTTGCTTTAAACCCAGAGAATTTGATAAACTTGAAGAGGCTCAGTTACACCTCTTTTCAGATGCGTCGCGCCAAGGATACGCATCAGTTGGTTATCTCCGTTTGAAAGATGCTAGCAATCAAATTCACTGTGCGTTTGTGATGGGAAAGGCTAGATTAGCACCTATACGCGAAATTTCGATCCCAAGATTAGAACTTACCGCTGCTGTGATCTCTGTAAGACTCTCCAAGATGATCCGAGAGGAATTGGATGTTTCAATCCAGCGAGTCTACTATTGGACCGACTCGATGTCAGTGCTGAAGTGTATCAATAACGAGTCAAATAGATTCCATACGTTCGAATCTAATCATCTGACGGTGATCCACAATGGCTCTTCACCCTCTGAATGGCATTACGTGAATAGAGATGATAACCCAGCGGATGACGGCTCGAAGGGTCTTAAGTTGGATGTTATGCTGAACAATGATCGTTGGTTGAAGGGTCCAAAGTTTCTTTGGCAAGATGAAAGCCATTGGCCAGGTTCGCACTGACGCTTGACTGATGACGACCCTGAAGTTAGGAAGGAAGCTCAGATTTATACCGCTGCTGTCCAAAGCCATGTTCTGGATACATTGGTGTCTCGTTACTCCTCATGGAGGAAGTTGAAAATTGCTGTTGCATGGTTACTACGTTACAAGAAGTACCTTCTAGTCAAAGTTGAGTTGAGAAAGAAGAACTTTTTGATTTCAAGTGAGGTTCTAACAATTTCCAAAAAACCACCCTTGTTGGAATGCGGATATTTGAAAGTAACCGAACTGCAGGAAACTGAAAGGGAAATGTTGAAGCGAGTGCGACAAGTGTCCTTTCCAAATGTCATGATAATCCTTTCATCCACCGAAATTCACAAGGGAGGCAATGGTATTAATTAAGAGAGTTCTCCAAAAGCAGGAGCGTCCCTTTATCAGCTAAACCCACAACTGATGGAAGGCTTACTGAGGGTTGGAGGTCGACTAGTGAATGCTCCACTTGCCTGTGTAAGAAAGCATCCCATCGTCCTACCTTACAAGCACCAAGTAACAGATTTGATTATCAAGAGTTATCATGAGAGTTTGTGCCACATGGGACAAGAAAGCGTTCTGTCATCGTTGAGAGAGACCTTCTGGGTAATTAAAGGCAGGTCTGCAGTACGACGTGTGTTGAAAAGTTGTGTGGACTGCCAGCGGAGAAAGGCCCGCCTAGGAGAGCGGTTCATGTCAAGTTTACCCAGTGATAGGCTTACTCCTGACAAGCCACAGTTTACATTTGTCGGTGTTGATTATTTTGGGCCGTTTGAAGTGAAGCAAGGCAGATCTCGCGTAAAGAGGTAAGGATGTCTCTTTACTTGTTTAACGACACGCGCTGTCCACATTGGCACATTCCTTAGATACAGACTCCATGGTAAATGCACTCAGAAGATTCATTAGCATTCGTTGGTGTCCAGAGCAGATAAGAAGTGACAGAGGTACGAACTTCACAAGGGCAGACAAAGAACTGAAGGAGACCATAGAAGAGTGGAACCAGCAGAAGATTGACCATGTTTGCGGACAGAAAGGGATTCAATGGATTCTTAACCCTCCAGCGGCTTGTCATATGGGCGGCGTATGGGAACGGATGATACGATCGGTGCGACAAATTTTGCGAGCCATACTGAAGGAACAGATAGTGTCAGATGAAGTCCTCTCGACTGTGATGGTTGAAGTAGTGAACGTTTTGAATTCTGGACCTCTCACGCGCAACAGTGACAGTCCCCAAGATGATCAGCCGCTGACCTCCAATCAGTTACTGCACCTGCGACCGTGTGCAACTTTGCCTTCAAATGTATTCAGTAAGGATGACAACAATTGCAAGCGCGCCTGGCGGCAAGCTCAATATTTGGCCAACGTGTTTTGGCGCAGGTGGACTCGTGAGTATTTGCCCACACTTCAAGAAAGTAGGAAGGGGAACGAAACAAGGAGGAACTTAAAGGTTGGTGACCTGGTTCTGTTGCTGGATGAATCCTTTCCAAGAGGCAAGTGGCCACCTGGGCGAGTTTTGGCAGTTGCTGTGAGCCGAGATGGTTTGGTACGCACCGCCAAAGTTAAGACAAGTTCTACTGTAGCAACACGTGCCAAACGACAGTGGAAGGGAGATGCTGTGATTACTTCAAGCACCCTACTTACACGCCCAGTGACAAAGCTGTGTTTACTGGAGTTGGATGGCGAAGCTTTTTAAGCTTCGCCATAAAACTTTACTAGTCTCTTGACAGACTTTCAGTTATTCTGAACTTTGTTTAAACATTGCCTAAGAGTAGTTATGAACCCATGAACAATTTGGGGACAGTTTTTGTGTTTGTGGTTAAAGGTAGCCCAGATATTTGTAAATGAGTGTGCTATTGCATTCTCGTTTAGGGGCCGGTGTGGCTACCGATTTCCGGTTCCGTATTGTAGCTACCGATTTGCCGTTTGTTTCGTTTGCATCACGTGATTCCCCCGAGGGAATTGCACATGCTTTGTAATTTTCAGAGATTTTCAGGATTGTCGCGTCAAACAGTTTTTCAACGTACACGTACACTTTTAGGATGTACACCTTTGGACGTACACTTTGGGTGTGATTTTGAACGTGAATTTTCCATTAAATTTTCAGTGTAAAAGATTGCCTATTTCATTGTGGAACTAACGAGAACTCTACAAAAAAGAATACATTCATGAAATGACACTTATTTATCTCAAACACCGAACCGTCCACGCATCCCAGTTTTTTACACTTTAACAAGGTCAACTTGTCACGTCGACTGATAATTTCTGGATGCGACTCTCCTACTGAGAGAATTTCAGCTTTCGACAGCCTCCTCCAATCAATTATGAAAGATCAGCAGTACTACCTTAAAGATACAACAAAGTTAATTAACTTCATTGGAGGAACGAGAGTTCCACAAAACACGATTCTCGTCTCAATGGACGTTACAAGTTTATACACGAATATACCGCAAGAAGACACGCTATCTAAGAGAAATGCTGAGATTAATATTACAAGAAAACTCTTTTCAGTTTAATGGGGACGACTTGCTCCAGACCCATGGCACGGCTATGGGCACGAAGACAGCGGTCTCTTTTGCCAATATTTTCATGGCTAAGATCGAGACAGCAATTATCGATCAGCACAGTACAAAACCATTGGTATGGAAGAGAATAAAATTTACGGCTGATATTTCCGACAAATAAACCATTTTCCTTTATACATGCATTTACAATGGAACGAGATTTGCCAGCTGAGGAATCTATCCTTGACACGCCCACTTATTTTAAACCTACTGAAACATTCCAGTACACGAATAAAGGGGATTAGTTTCTAAAGAAACTGTGGTGCTGCGTCGGTGGGGGAGTGAAACACGAAAATTTGGTTTATCAACGGAGAAGATAATGCAAATTGACCACCGTACAGGGATTCGATTAGCTGACGTTTCGAGCGTTAGCCCTTCGTCGGAGCGAATCGAGGAATTGTGGGTTGTGTATGGTTTATATACAGAAAATGGAGCTACGCTATTGGTGGTAACATGGTAACGTGAAAAACAGGAATAAATTAATTGAATGAAAAGCGCTCGTTGATACCGTGGGGATTAAGAGTGCCAATTTCGGAACCACCGCTAATTTCATTCAAACGCGACAAAAATGTAGGTAACTTTCTAGTTAAAAGCGCATTCAAAACAACTGAACAACCTGGCACTTTTAAATGCGCTCGCTCGCGATGCAAAACTTGTCCTTTCATTCAAAACACTGACAAAATAACGGGCCCTAAGCGATCTGTTAAGATCACTGATCGTTTCACGTGTACCTCCGCAAATGTTATCTATTGCATAACCTGCACGTTATGCAAAAAGTTATACTTCGGCGAAAAAGGAAGACGACTAGGTGACCGATTCCGAGAACATCTTCGTGATGTTGAGAAAGATGACAAATACGCATCCAAACCTGTCGCTCGGCATTTTAATCTCCCTAACCATTCCAAACAACACATGTCGATCTCCGGCCTTTCCCTACATCAAGGTACCACGGAAAGCCGTAAAAATCCCCAGCAAAAACTGATCTTTCAAATTGGCACTCTTAATCCCCACGGTATCAACGAGCGCTTTTCATTCAATTAATTTATTCCTGTTTTTCACGTTACCATGTTACCACCAATAGCGTAGCTCCATTTTCTGTATATAAACCATACACAACCCACAATTCCTTGATTCGCTCCGACGAAGGGCTAACGCTATTCCAGTACACGCACTAATTCTCAACACACAACGTACAGTGAAAGGCTACATTTAGATACAAACATTTTACCTACAATAAATAGACTTTACAATTATAATCTACGATTATATCTACATTGACGTTTTCTATTAACTGCATACGTACATACATACATTACATACACATCCTTAATTTATACATAAAATTATCACTCATACAGTACACTCAAAATATTTTACATAAATTATGATTGACTTAAACAGGATGCTATTGTCCATTTACTATAAAATTCTCTCATTTTATTGTCTCTAGCGCATATATATTTTTCTATTTCATATTTGTTTTTTACTTTTTTTGAAAGCCATGTTTGCTAGGGTGAACTTTGTTCCTTCTGCAATCCCAAAAGTACAATTTTCCTATGATTAACAAGTAATTGAGCAAGATACATTTTGAAGTGATGATACCAAACAACACATCTCTGAGATTTACGTGAACCTGTCGATTTGTTGTTGAATAGAAGTAGGATTAAAAATGCCTTCAAACTTGTTTTGAGTAAAAACAGTAAAGCATCAGATGGTAGATGGTTTCGGCTTCTTGTTTACAAAAGGTACATTTATCATCCTTAGTAAAGCCTATCTTAAATAATTTTGCGTTTAAATATAAAATGGAATCCGAAACTTTGTACTGAAAAGCTCTTAGGTAAGGTTAGGTTTGGATGACCAAATGTTTATTAATTTCTTTATCTTAAAACCTTTATTCTTGAATTTTTTTTCATAAATTAGATTTTGGTCATATGTAAAGAAGGCTCCTAAGGCTTTTATTGGCTCGTCAGGCCATTGGATACCAAAGGGTTTAATATAATTACCCATCCACAATCCTTCTGTTTTCGAGCCATTGACTTTTAGACCGGATAAGTATTCAAATACGTCTAACGAATCAAAAAGTGCTTGAGCAGAATTTATATTTGAGAGAACTGCTGTTGTGTCATCTGCGTACTGAAGAAGTTTAGTCTTTTCATTGCGTATTGTGATACCTTTGATTAGAACATTACTGCGTATAGAAATCGCTAGTGTCTCGACTGCTAGAATGAAAAGATATGGGGAGAGTGGATCAGAAAGCACTGACCAAACGTAGGCAAAACGTTTGACACTGCAGACTCCTTTTGTGGTCCACTTTGACAATGTCATTCAATATAATAATTTGTTCATATTTCGGCGGCGGCTGAGATCAATTATTTATCATGCAACATTAAGTAAATATGCGAAGTTTTATAAGAATTCGTCGCAAACCGGTGGTGATCTCATGAACAGCAGTGGCTGCCATATGTCATGCCTCATTTGCATACATAAAGCCAGCAACTTTCAACTGTCAACTTTCAACTTTATCCTAGTAAAAAATGGTCTTACAATAGACTGGCCCGCAAAATAGCAAATTGCTAATCTAGGCGGCCCAGCGGAAAAAGAAATTAAAATGAAAAGAAAAGAAGAAAAGAAAGAAAGGAATAATATTTAAGTTACAATAATTCATATTTTTCATTGTTTTATTTTAGTTATCATTGCATTTAAGGAAAAACGAAAAGGAAAATTAAGGAGAGCGGAAAGCAAGTAGTTTGTACAAAATGAATTACTTAACTGTTGAACCACCTTTTTTAATTATCAATAGCGTCTCAATATAATCATTTTCTCTTTGGTGAATTCCTTTTTAGGAAGATCTCTAAAATGAAGAGGCAATTTATTCCTTTTTCATGGTCAATTTAATAATTCGGTTTGCACTACTTCCCAGTGTAGGAGACATCTAGACAAATTATCCAGCTTATTATCTATTTAATTTGTGTACTAATCTTGACGGTAAACTGAATAATAACAACAACGATCACAGCCAAAGTCGATATTTATCCCCACATAGTTTTAAATTATTTAATAGAAAGCTATCCAACAGTGACGTTCAATCCAGTTTTTCAATCCAGTTTTTCAGTTTTTCAGCCAACATGGACCCTTGGAAATATTATTATATCTTTCGTTCTCTTCGACACAATGAACTGATGCAAACGGTAAAATAACTCGTTACTCACAAGATCGTTCTTCAAAGGTTCTATGAAGCGCCGAACACATTTATTTGATTTATGTACAAAGAATAGTTTTATTTTCTCGCACCGGCGATTCCCTGAGTGGTGGAATCATGTCATTATGTTTACGGGTTCACGGAGTTCACGACAAATCTCTTCGCTACAGTGCAATTCGCTGATTACAATGGTAAAATACACTCTCTTTACAGACAAGATTTTTCTTCAACGCGTCTATGATGCACCGATCACAGTTGTATTTTATTTTTTCATATGCTAAGTGTTTTTTAGCTTCAAACATATCTCGCGCGAACTTGTCGGCCAAGAATAGGAAGTCGAATGTGTGAATGAGTCTGCTTCAGAGAACGGGCTACCCGTGATAATGGTGTGTTTGCAATGCTTTACAAGAAGTTGAGTTTTTATCATAACTTTTTACAACTTGGAAATGAATGTTTTTGTTTTTATAACTGAGTGGTTGCTATACTATGTACTGACTTTACTTGGAAATGTTAGATGTATAGCCACGATGATGAACAATTTTACTGTAATTCACATTTGCATATTCTTTTCCTTCTCCTTGTACATGTGTTTTCATAACCAGTAACCACGTGTCCAAATCGAGGGCTTTTATTGTGAATGTAAATCACTTGTTATTCTCATGTAGATTTCTCTTTTACAATTTACGCTGGGGTTTCAAATAAAGGGTATGCAACCAGTCCCTGGAGATTAGAATGACAATGTGTTGGCGGCCGTGTTGGTGGACAATAACAAAAGAAGCTAACGAGAAATCTTTTGTTCACGGTACACCAACATGGCGGTGATGACGTAACGTGCATAGGTCCTATAATTCACTGGTTTGTATTAATATCAACTAGATACTTGGCACTTTAATTTTTATTCTTATTTTTTTTCTTAACACACTTTTATTAACTTTAGAAAAAACTAACTCAATTTACAATTGCAAACTAACAAACCAAATTTACAAACCAAAAGGAGCAAAACAAAACAAAACAAAACAGACAAACAAGCAAAACAAAGCAAAAAAAAATCCATGTAACTGATGCACATTAAGGAATTATTGAAAGTTAGGCCCCGTTTATATGAAGAAAAGTTGTCCCGGGTAAGAGGATCACCCTCCCAGCCGAGTCAACTTTAGCAAGCGTTTATATGAGAAAAAGTTTACCCATTTGCCCGAGCCAGCAGCACTCGTTCATGCTCTGATTTTCTCACCTTGACCGAATTGACCCGGCTAGGTGAGCCAAAGTGTTTATATGGAGAAAAGTTGGCTCGGCTAGGAGGGTGACCCTACCATCGAAAGAGGGTGACCCGGCTAGGAGGGTCACCCTTCTAGCCGAGCCAACTTTTTGTTTCTCATGTAAACGGTTCGCCAAGTTTTGTAAGGAAATGTAGGAAAACTTGGCTCGCCCAGGGTAGCTCGGGTAGGCGAGTGACCCTTCTACCCGGGACAACTTTTCTTCATATAAACGGGGCCTTACTCTCGAAGGTAGTTCTGGTCTGATTTTTAATAGCCATTTCTTACAACAACAACAACAACAACAACTTTATTGACCCTTATACTTGCGAAAAATTGAATTAACATGAAATAAAAATTAAATCTAAAAGGGTGTTGGCTTCCTAAAATAACTAGAAAGTTAACAAGGCTAGGACGCCAAATTTCATAGAATAGATTATTGAATGTTCAGTCAAATGCTGCATTTTCACGGCTACTAATCATACCAAACAAAAAGGAAATTAAGTGGTGACTTTTTCGCGTTGATTCTCGCTATATTTATGCGAAGACGAAATAGTTTCTTTCAGAGGATGCAGTCAATGTCTCTACAGATGAGGAGGATGCTACGAAATGTTATAATCATGTTAATCCAACGCAAAACAGCATTCATTGCCGTTAAGTGCAAAACCTTGTGGGCTTATCGAAGAGCACAGTATTGTTGAAGTCATCTTCCACTTTTCTGTTTCACAAAGTGAACCACGTGGCAAACTGAAACACG
>JAEMWC010001471.1:32500-40000 GCA_016490735.1 Pachyseris speciosa
CAGTTGTGTTGGAACAAGACCAAGACGCCTTTGAACTTTGGTCGTAAATTAAGCTGGGATCTCTATAAAATACTGGCGCCTACTATCCTTAATTTATTCTATGACCATTTCTCGAGTAGTAAAGAACAATCGCGATTTCCTTGAACTGTTAACTTGTTGCCCTGAACGTCAGCATCAGTTTCTCCTAGAGACAGCCACTCAACAACAGATGCACGCATTAGTGCAGATTATTTATAATGTGCTTCGTAGAAATATTCCAGTCTCTGAAGAAGATAAGCGTAAAATGATTCCATTCAAGGATGCCATTCTTAATCTCGCTGAGCCAAGTATTCCTTACAGGACAAAGAAGAAAACCCTTGCTCAAGAGGGTGGAGGCCTTATTCAAGATTTGTTGATACCAGTTGTAACTAGCTTGGGGCCCCTAATATTATAAAAACTCGTGAACTACTCTGTAGTGTGTTCAGGGGGGCAGCTGTACCCCCCCTGCCCCCCCCCCCCCCCTGCTAGCTACGGCCCTGCGCTTAATGAAGTTATATATTCAGCTTTCGCAATTGTTTTGGAAGACTTTTCATCTTTAGTTATTTTTAAGCTGTTACTTTTTTTATTCACAGGTTTTCCTTTAAAATTGGGATTGCTCTTCAATGCAACAGTATTTATGAAGTAAGGAATGCAAATGATTCTACTTTCTTTGTTTTGTTTTGCTTTTTTTGCTGTTGTGATAATTTGCTTCTCAAGCACATTTATCTACTTCTGAGTGATTTTCAATACCAAGCAAGCCACTTGAACTCAGTAGCACGCTAAGAATTTTTATATTAGTCGCTACCACAGGGCAAAATAGGTCTCAGCCGTTCTGGGCAGTTAATCATCAAGTAGTTTGAAGTTTCGCCGTTTGTGTTGTTAGATGCACCAGCACCATTTGATGGAACCTTGCTATTTAAGACTGTGTCACGCCCACGATACAAGCATAGGCACAAAGCATAAGCGCGTTATGGTCGTGCTTGTACTTACGTACATATATAATAGCACACTCCCCTTGGCGCTTTTCAGAAACTGTGTGGAGTGAGATCAGCATAAAGGCGCCCCTGGCAGCCGCTACTGGTCCACATTTGATCCCACCCACCCACCCTCCTAAACCGCGCATGAATGTGAAAGATATGACATCAGAGATGGAGATAGACCACCACACTGGTGGGGATTACGTCCCCTACTCTTTTCGAACAGTGTGTGGGTTCTTTAACGTCCCACAGATCATAAGGAACAAGTGTTGTGAGGCGGCACCCACGGTTTATCGTCCTTATCCTCGAAGGCTATTTTTGGGCGGCTTGGGCGGTTATCCCGGCTTATACACGAGTGACGCAATGATGCAAGCACAAGCAAAACAACAGAACAACAGTCGCAAGTTGTCAGCGTAAATTCGTTTTCAAAGTGGCGGCCGCATCGGCAGAATTCAATGGACATTTTATGGAGCTGTGCAGGCTATGTCTAAAAGTGGGACGGGGACTTGGGGACGGGAACGCAGGGACGCGTGTTCGGGGACATGGGAACGTGACATTGGGGACGAGGGGACGTAAAGAAAATATCTTCACTCTGTTTAGGAAATTCACTGACGCGAAATTTCGCAAGTTTACGAGGCTTAGGGTTAAAAATAGCTAGTCTGAGGTAAATACGGTTAGGGGCTGTTAACTAAATCACTTTTAGGAATTTTTGTTTCGATCATTTGATTGCTTGGAAAACTGAAAATCGAAATTTTGAAATTGAGATTGCTTGTATCCCCCACCCCTCCTCTGTTGTAGCCGATAATGCTCCAGCAAGTTGTCAGTAACTTTGGAGAGCAGTTTCCTCGTATCAACGCAGCGGCTCTTCACTTCTTGGGCGATCATGGAGGATTTTCACGTTAGGTGTTAGATTGTAATCCCTACGAAAACTCGTTCAAAATAGAATTTCAAATCAAGTTTCGACAATTTTCGTTTTCTTTAAAAATATTTCCATTTGTATTCCCTGAACAATCTGACAATGAAAAATACCAATTTACCATTTTTTTTTTCATACAAATGGTTTCCTGAGGTACTTTCCAACGTTAAAATCTACCAGATTCGAACTAGGATATACAAGCATGGCAGTTATTACTGAAAACCATCTCGGTAACACTTACCATGAAAAAACCCCAATGATCGCCCACGAGGTGAAGACCACTGTGTCCACAAGAGGAAACTGCTGTCTAAAGTCACTCAGACAACTCGCTGGAGCATACTCGGCCACAGCAGGAGATGGGGGTCGGGGATAAAAACATGGATCCGAGCAATGAAATGAACGAAAAACAAATCCTAAAAGTGAAAAAGTTAACAGCCCTTAACCGTATTTACCTCAGACTAGCTATTTTTAACCCTAGGCTTCGTTTTCAACGGTAAACTTGCGAAATTTCGCATCAGTGAATTTTCAAAGCATTTAGAGTGGAGATATTTTCTTTACGTCCCCGCGTCCCCAATATTACGTCCCACGTCCCACATCTCGCGTCCCCGCGTCCAACATCCCACGTCCCACATTCCCGAACACGCGTCCCTGCGTCTCTCTTCCCCAAGTCCCAGTCCCAATTTTAGACACAGCCAACTGCGCAGGCGTATGTCACGTTCTGCTAACTTTCGAACATGTAAACATCCTTGTGCATATGCTTGGGTCGTACTTTTTAAGAAGCCTTAGCCTTAGAAGTCATTGAGACTGTAGTATATACCGCCGTGACAAATCCATAAAAAAAAAATTCATCATCGGAAGATCCATGCAATCGATCTATTGATATCAATTTATAAATTACTCAATCGAAATCGATCAAAAGTCCCGTGACCCATACAACATTGACTCAAAGCTATTAAAGTTCGCCGGTAACGCGATTGTACCGTCATTAACATGCTTATATCAACATAGCCTCAGCGACGAAACTGTATTTTCTCAGTGGAAATTAGCACGAGTTACTCCAATACACAAGGGTGACGACGAGATAGACGCAGCCAATTTTAGACCAATATCACTACTCAGTATACCAAGCAAGATCCTCGAATCTGTAGTGAATGACACCCTACTGGCACATGTGTTTGCTATTAACGACCTTGTCTCCGATAGACAGTGGGCGTTTCGAAAAGGTTTCTCTGCCGAACTACTATTGACTCATTTAACAGAATTGTGGAGAAAAGAGGTAGACAAGGGAAAAGCTGTCCCAATAGCCTTTATCGATTTTAAAAACGCTTTTGACTGTGTCCAGCACGTACAGCTGTTAACAAAGTTACAGAGAAACTTTGGAATCTCAGGTCCATTGTACAACTGGCTGAAAAGCTATCTTAGTAATCGACTTCAGTATACTGTAGTTAATGGCGTTAAGTCGAAAATGCAACCAGTCCCAGTTGGAACCCTTAGGGCTCTGTCCTAGGGCCAACGTTATTCGCGCTGTATACAAATGACTTACCATCTTCGGTTCCCTCAGGTGAAACCTACATGTTCGCGAACGATACATATGGGTTATTGGCCAAGCGTGAGGTCAAGATGGCGGGATATTGGCCAAGTTCTTTGTTTGCTTGTTTATGGACCGAGACGAAGTCGAGGTCCATAAACACGCAAAAAAAGAACGAGGCCAATATCCCGCCATCTTGACCGAACAAGCGTGGTCAATAAAGGATTTGTTATATGACTCAAAGGACGAAATTAAAAGGTAGTAAAACGCGGGACGAACGGGCTATCCCGAGCGGTCAAGTTGGCTCCATCTTGACCTCGCGGGTAGCCAATCACAGCAGGAGAATTGATTCATCTTGACCGCTGAAAGAGCCAGTCATATAATAAAACGGTATATTGTGTGGCTGAAAATGGGGATCAAGCAATACACCAACTAAACAAAGCACTGAAGGAGCTTTACTCCTGGTGTCTCGATAACAGGCTCACACCACACCCTAAAAAGAGTGAGATTATGCTCTTATCTAAAACCAGTACTGTGGGGCCTACTCCACCCGTTACTATCGGGGACTGCTTTGTTAAAATGGTTAACAAATCGAGGCTACTCGGTGTAACTGTAGACGACAGGCTGACATCGATACCATGCCAATAAACTCAACCTTTTAAAAAAAATCGAAATTCCTACCTAAGAGCATTTTGGAACAATGCTAGTTAAGTGTTATTTTGCCTTCAGTTACTTATGGCCTTGTTACGTACATGGGCAAACTGTAGCAACTCTGAGCTATTTAGGTTAATTGAAAAACTCCACGGCCGAGCCGCGAAGTTAATCTACAACCTAGGGAATGACACTTCTTACGAAGACTCACTAAAGATAGCCAAATGGCATTCCTTAGCTTATATCTACAAGACCAAATTGTTTAAGCTGATGTATAATGCTTACAACGAGAGATTACCTGTACAACTAAGTGACAATATTGTTACTAAGAGAAATACCCGGTACTCGTTAAGAGGATCAGACAATATTGTGGTCCCAAGGTTTTAATCACGCTATTTAGAACAGTCTGTTAATTACAGGGGTGCTATTCTCTGGAATACAATTACACTTTAACACCCGAATATAACTCACGCTGAACGCTGGACTATAGATTCTAGATTAAGTAAGATTCATGAACTAAGAGATTTTCATTTCAAAGTGACATCCGCCTCAACTGCTGATTTTAGCAACGACGATTTTATATATTTTTAATGGTCTTGGTATTTTAAGTTTTTAAGACAACCTTAAGGAGATTTTTAGTAAATTGTAAATTACAGTAATTTATTATTTATTATATGTAATTGTAGTTGTACGACCCCATAAGCACTAGCTTTAACTACCATCGTGCTGAAATAAAGTGGATGAATATGTGTATGTAATGTCTGTAAGATAAAAAATGCTAATGGATGTGTTTTTCATTACAGTATTCAGTCATGACAAAACAATCACAATTGAAACGACTCATTATCATTCTATCAGTTTGTAATCCAATACCTTGTTTTTGTCATTAAATCGTGATTTATGTTCTAATTTTAGGGTCCAGCCCGGAAGTTGGCATATCTTAAGTTTCTTATCCATCTTCCTACCTACTTGTGCCTTTTGTTTATCGTGATAAGATTTGCTATTCTTCTCTTCTTGGAAATCCGACAGAAATGGTTCCAGTCCGTAAGTAACGTAAGTGTGGTTATCGTACTATTGCATGTCAAGATTAACAAATATAACCCTCTGGCATGATTCTAGTGATAGCCTCAACCCCCGTGTGGTTTTCTTTTGTATTCACCCTCTATTTCCTTCCTTCCTTCCTTCCTTCCTTCCTTCCTTTTTCCTTCCTTCCTTCCTTCCTTCCTTCCTCACTCCCTTCCTTCCTTCTTTCCTTCCTTCCTCCCTCCCTCCCTCCCTCCCTTCCTTCCTTCCTCCTTTCGTTCCTTTCTTCCTTCCTTCCTTCCTTCTTTCCTTCCTTCCTCCCTCCCTCCCTTCCTTCCTCCTTTCGTTCCTTTCTTCCTTCCTTCTTTCCTTCCTTCCTCCCTCCCTCTCTCCCTCCTTCCCTCCCTTCCTTCCTCCTTTCGTTCCTTTCTTCCTTCCTTCCTTCCTTCCTTCCTTCCTTCTTTCCTTCCTTCCTCCCTCCCTCCCTCCCTTCCTTCCTCCTTTCGTTCCTTTCTTCCTTCCTTCCTTCCTTCTTTCATTCCTTCCTCCCTCCCTCCCTTCCTCCCTCCCTCCCTCCCTCCCTCCCTCCCTCCCTTCCTTCCTTCCCTCCTTCCTTCCTTCCTTCCTTCCTTCCTTCCTCCCTTCCTCCTTTCCTTCCTTCCTCCTTTCGTTCCTTCCTCCCTCCCTCCCTTCCTTCCCTCCTCAGTAGTGCTGGTTGCAATCTTGACATTAGTTTAAGTTCATAGTCACTGTAGCCTGTGTGACAGGTGTAGAACGAAGAGGGGGATGGGCAGGGAGAAAGGGATTTGGGAGAGGAGAGAGGAGATGCCTGCTCTAAGAACCCCCTTTTGTTCATTTCTGTGGCTGCTGGTTGTTCCGAGGTGCGATTTTTTACTTTTCTGGCATCAATAAATATTCACGATTTCACGCTTCCCAGCAAGCGAAACTTTCCGCACAACGAAGCCTCGCCTTACATTCCGATTGGTGAACTCATTGACTGTTAATTGACAGTAGACGTAATCGGATTACTATAAAAGTCGGTGGGCGGCAAAAGCCTGGGTTCTAAGAGCAGGCGTTCCCTTTCCTCTCCACAATCCCCTCTCCCTCCCCCACCCCTCCCCTTTCTTCGCCTGCCACGCAGGCTATAGTCACTGTTTATTATTATTATTATTATTATTATTATTATTATTATTATTATTATTATTACTATTACTATTATTATTATTATTGTATGAATTACATGGTTATGGTGGTGAGACCTGTTTAAACCTTTTCCTGTTTATAGAGGGCTGATGAAGCTGGTGAAACTTGTCTGGTTGGAAAGCCACAAATAGAACACATCAGGATGTTGCTTAACCCAGGTTTAAACTTGTAAGTATATGGCGACGTGAACTGGGTCAAGTTTAGACTGGTAGAGTCCCTTTCTGGATAGTACAGTCTAAAGCGGAAACAATCCACAGCACAGCGATACAGGCAAAACTGAGTGAACTAGCTGTGGGGAGGGGGGAGGGGCTGCTGGTGGAGAGAGATCCCCCAAATCTCCTCTGGTTTTTTTCTTTTTCATCCTCGCCTAATTCCTTTTCCGCTTTAACGAAAGTTTGAGATGGCATTTCACCACAAAATGTTAGATTTTCACCACAATTAATTGAATCTGAATTGAAGACGATTTAGAGACCAATACAATCCATTAAATGGTCCTGACACTACTTCAAGTGCATGTCTCAGGTTTCAAGCCCAGAAGTGACAGCACAGGTATTCTTATTTCCTTTTAGGGACACGACACATGTGAAGTGGTACATGAGGCTGTTGTACTTCATCTACAAACCAAGGCCAGGTCTGTTTGTTATCCACTCAGTGCCCTACTTTTGATAGGAACACACTACGCATGATCATCTCTGCTCAAGTCCTAAGCAAGTTGTTCTATTGCTCTTTGGTCAAACAACTGCTGCAAACATCAAGAAGCTTCAAGCTGTTCAGAATTTCGCGAGCAGAATCATCACGAAAACCAAGAAATTTGAGCATATAACACCTGCGTTACGCGAGATCAAATGGCTACCAGTAAATGAGCGTCTTCAATACAGAGACACAGTAATGGCACTTAGGTGCATCAAGGGCCTGGCCTCTACATACTTGTGTGAGCCTTTCCGAAAGCGCAAGTCTATTCATTATCATAACACTAGAAACAGAGAATTCCCCGATATTCCTCCAAGTAAGACAAAGTCCGGCCAGCGACGTTTCCTCTACAGAGCAGTCAACATCTGGAACAATTTAGACAAAGACTTTAAACAGTTATCTTTAACATCATTTAAAAAAAAGTTGAAAATGCACATGCTAGAGAATTATTTTAATGATCACTTTTTATAATTTTATTCATTTATTATCATAAT
>JAEMWC010001471.1:45000-152818 GCA_016490735.1 Pachyseris speciosa
TCAGTGGGTGCGAGCAAATATGGACATTACACAGCAGAAGTATAAGAAAGTGTGTTAGACTCTGGAGCAATAAATAAGGCATTTCTCATTTGGGAAGGTAGAGGTCTGGTAACAAGTATGTTGCTATGGTGACGTCATAAACACTATCATAATGTGTAGTTCTGGCAGCAAATCAACCCTGCAAAATTTCAACCCTGTAGACTTAGTATTTGCACAGATATTCCATATTTTGTGATTTTACTTCATTTTGTGTCCACCTTGTGACGTCACAAGTCCTCTAACTTGCATAAATGAAAAACCTTGTATAACTCGGCAACCAAGAGTGCTATCACAATAAAATAATAATAATAATAATAATATTTATTACTTATATTGCGCCTTTTCTATACAATATTCAAAAGCGCATCACAATAGTATAAAACTAATAACCAGACTTACACCTATAATATAAATCTTACAATTCTTTAAATAAAACTAAAAAGGAAATAATAACCACCGTAGAAGAACATCTAAAATACTAATGGATAAAAGAAAATTACTTAGATAATTGAAATGATTCCTTATATAAAAATGTTTTAATTACAGTCTTGAAAGAGTCTAAATTCCTTGCCTCCCGTGCATACCTTGGTAACTTGTTCCATAAAAGGGGAGCAGCTGTCTGAAAAGCTCTATCACCCATTGTCTTCTTTGTTTTCACAAATGGTCTTTCAAGCAAAGGACCATTGTTATTACGTCTTAAGCTATAGCACGAAGGCTGTTGAATGCTAATTAGGTCCGAAAGATACTTAGGCGAATAACCATGCAAAATTTTATAAGTCATCAAAAGTATCTTATAATGTATTCTGGCGCGCACTGGTAACCAATGTAATTCTGCGAGCAAAGGCGTTATGTGACAGAACGCCGTGACATAACGCCGTTCTTCATCATTTTGAAAGCTCTTTCGAACAGGCTAATGACAAATTTCGCTTCATATGCACTTTAAATGCACGAATAGTTTTAATTACGGTTGTTAGTATATTTAGGATATTTTTAATTTTTATACTTAGCTCACGCCCCTACTGGAAACCAGCTATTGTTTTTTTTTTTTACATTGTTGAATAGGCTAGCGTGATAAAATAAAGTTCTTATCTTATCTTATCTTATATTTCCAAGACAGTCAGCGGATTGAACGGCGGGTGCGTATATTTTGATATTCAACGTGGCGGGCGGACAAATGAAGGCTATTATTGTTGTTTACAAGCTCTTAGCTCCACTAATTTTAAGGATTATTGATTTAAATGTATCCACAAAATCAATTTACCAAGTTTGAAACGATTTAATTGGTGTTACATCAGACTTGGGATATGTGAATATTTTCTTGTACTTCCCTCGATAATTACTTCGAGGTTCCCGCTATTTTTCGAAATTCAGCCTGTTCATCATGTATCAAGTACCTAACTTGTTATGGGGAATACAACTGACCACTGAAAACACGTTAAAACAATACGTAATGGCTTCATCTCGGCTCATCTCACCTTCCTAATCTTCTGGGTTGCCTGTTATCGAATAGGTTCCCTGTGCACGCAAGCGAAAGCTGACCCTTGTTTTTTCGTTCCATGGTTCACCTTTGCGGCGCCATTTTGAATGACGTCACAATTTCGTTGCGCAAAGCATTCTGCCTCGTAATAATAATAATAATAATAATAATAATAATAATTGCGTTCGCAGAACGCAGTTCTAATCCAGACTGAATCGAGATTTTTGGACAACGGGTGAACGGGTGAACGGGTGGGTCTTGACAAGAGCTGCCCCTGCAATCTGCAAGCAATCTGCGGGGGCGAACATCGCCAAGCCAACTCAAAAGCTTTCACAATGGCGGCCGTCGGTGAGGAAGACGAAAGTGATTTCTAAATGTCTTAAATGAGCTGCTACAACCTGGAAATGGCGAAAGTAAAAATGGCGGCGATACAATTATAATGAGTGGACAATTCATCGAGTAAAAGCGGAATTGAATCGACAAAATCTTTCGAAAACAACACCTGTCTGATCGAGTTGTTGAACACGAAGAAATTGGGGTTCTGCCAGAGACCTCTGCTAGCAGGGAAGGTTCTTTGTGGCGAGGATTGGCGATTGAAGTGGATGATCTGCCACCTTACCTCTCAAGAAACGACCTCGGCTGAAATTTGTTATATCAGGATAAACAAATGTCTGAGAAATATTTTGTACACCTTTTTACACCACGGATTGGTCATTTCGATTTCGTCACTGAAACAAACAAATATGCCATGCGAAGGAACAAACCATGTTGGGTCGGAACAAGTCCTGAGGAGCTGAAGGAATTTCTGGGGATTACTGTCTGGATAAAGCTCAAACAATTGCCGATTTCTACAATAATTTGTTCGTTGCTGCTACAACTATTTTCAGAAACTATGTTTTAATATTGTGTTAGTCAAAGTTGATATTTTTTTAGGCTTTCCAAGATGCTGTCAATGTGCTTTTAGTGTTCAAAGATCATCATGGACCACATGGCCCTCCATATGGCGGTTTTAGGGTTAACATACCAAACCTACCAATACTCGAACGCACTTTCTAATCTACGATTACTACTAGTTTATGAGATTATTTCGATCAGAAACGCACCGTTTAAAACTAATTTTTTCTCCTATTGTACTAAGTAAAACATGAATCAAACTTCACTCTATCTATTAAAATCATGTAGAATACTGAGTTTTGTGCGGCTACACCACAAAATGCAAAACAATATTATTTTTCCCTCATTTCCTTTATATTTCGCCGCCATGTTAAATCCGTATTTGCGTGCTCTGCGCATGCTTGCGACCATTTTGGAAGCCATGTTGTTGGGATTTCTGGCCATGTTATCCTTTTCCATTTACGCTGTATGGTTGTAAGGATGGCGATGCCTTTTAGCTAAACGTTTTACTACCGAAAAAAGCCAAATTTGTTGACTTATCCTTACGTCGCATCACAGATTAAATGTGGCCAACTGCTTTAACCAGTATAAATTTAATTTAATATTTCAGGGGAGAAGCCTTCGTTTCTCGGGATACCAGATCGCCTATACCATGGCTGGTAGGGATTTTGTCGTTTGTGCAACATACCACACAGACTTTCTGCCAGATCTAAGGTCCTTATCAAGAGTGCAACGGCTTTCCGCTCGAGGGAGAGGCGGTGATAATTGTTTGTTCTCATAATTACTTGATTCTTGAGAGAGGTGAAGTGGAAGCATCAAGGGAATATTTGAAAGAGTGGAAAAAATTTCCATACTTAGTCTAGTTAGAATGGATTTTGAATGTTAATCGCAGATGAAATACGTTGATATTTCATTTTGTTGACCACCACGGAACAGCCAGATAGAATGAGTATCACAGTCCACTGATAGTCGTCCGTAAGCAAACTTGAGTCCATGACCTAGACATAGGGTTTTACCTAGCCAATGGATTCGAAGTGATGTTCACGCTCAATACATTTAAGGCCTTGGCAAACGAGGACACATCGTTGCCGACACATTGTTGCTCATGATGTTTCTTGGGTGAGCAAACGAGCGCGACACAAAACAAAATGTTGTGTTTCCATACCGCGCAAACTGGGGAACATTTGTTGAGGACACAAATTTTGTGTCCGCAACAAATGTTGCGCGCGCGGGCAAACAGGGAAGCATTTGTATCTGCAAGAATGTGTCCTCGTTTCCAGAGCCTTAATTAGAAGCTTCTTTCAGTGTGTGGAGGCTCATGGCTTGAATTCCTGCTGAGCTGCATCCCATTGCATTTTACTTTTTTCGTTTTCTTCCTGATTAATTTTTGTTCTGTAGTCTGTCGTTTGTTTCGTTGTTTTTAATTGATTCGTCCTTGTGTTTTAAGGCTATTTTGTCTTGGCACTTATTCTGACGATTGTGTGTCTCATTGTGGGACCTATGTTCAAGTACGCAAAGCAGATTTTCAATCGAGAAATCTTGAACTCACTGGAAGATCTTGGAGTTGCAATGTTGTAAGTTTCACTTCTTTATCTTTCTTTGAGGTCTCTGATTAGCTTAAAGTGCACCTAAAGGCAAAAACGTTTTGGTTGTTAACTAAAGATAATTCTTTCCACTTATAGCAAACATATTTTACCATTTTCACCTCGAAATTTTGCTTTTCATGTGTCGCACATAAGCTATGTAAAGTTAGCAAAACTAGCAGTCATATGGCTCCACGACCGTGCTGTGAGAGGCATGGGCCTACTCTCCATTTTACGTCGCAAACTGTTTTGCAATGCAAAAACTATTTGAAAACTTGAATGCAGAGCAGTTTGTGACGTAGAATCGAGAATAGGCCCATGCCTCTGACAGTACGGTCTAGGGTCCATGACTGCTAGCTTTGCTAACTTTACAAAGCTTGTGCGACACATAAAAAGCAAATTTTCGAGGTGAAAACGATGAAGTCGTGAGAGGTCGACTTGTCTCGCTTGAAGGGTTTTCATTTACGTTTCGAGCCAAAAATAAGGAGTGGCGTGACTCGCATTTGGAAGAAAAGCATCAGTTATCGCTTTCGCAATCGACTCCATGTTAGAATATATTTCAACTGCAAGTCACGTTTCCTTGCTCATCATGATAGCTTTTAATTGACAGCTTTATCACCGAGGGTCCCAAAGATCTACTCTGATTGGTCTAAGCACAGCGACCCGCTTTTGGGTCGCTAAAATTGGCACCAATCAGGTATGAAAAGTCCTTCGTCCCGCATTATATTAAATAGCACGAAGGACTTTTTCGAAAGTCTAACCAGCCATGAAATCAAAGAGTAATTTTTCAGTCACAACAGCAAGTCCATAAAAAAAAAATCAACGAACAGTGTGCAGCCAGTCGACAGTATCGCTTGACGATGACCAGCAGTATAGTGGGCAAAACGTCACGATCCACATCTAAATGACTCAATCGCGAGACAAACGATTAACTCAACTATGATGATGACCAGAAGTATCGTGGGCGAAACGTCGTCTTCTACATCAAAGCAAGGACGCACAACTAACGATAAAACAAAGCTTTTTTTTTTTTCAAACCAAGTTGAGTAATGCTTTTCTTGACAACAATGAACCAATTAGGGCTGGAAGAAAATAAATGGAGACAGACGAGCATGGTGAAACGAGTTCCAGTCAGCATGTTCAAGCCGTTCAAGATTTGAGTTGTCAGATACCGTAAAAGAACTTTAAGCCACCCGTCTGTATTAACCCCCTCTCCCCTCTCTATGTCTCTCTCTAATAAGTCCCCCCCCCCCGTTAGAAAGTCAGTTTTTGTACTAAGCCAGCCCACCCACCTACCTTTTGGGGCATGAGATTTTGTAATTAGTCCCTCCTACTCCTTCTTCCGAAATCCACGTCATGCAGTTACTTCACTGCAGTTATTTGAGTTTCGATTTCGTGTTTTTAAAGATTTTAAGATTTAAAATAAGCTCAAAAGTCCCCCCCTCTCTCTCTCTAACCCCCCCCCCCCCCCCCCCGTTAATGACGCTTTACGGTAATGCTCCTTCTCCTCTGTGCTTCAGACTACAGCTGAATTACCGACCCACGTATTGATGTTACTGCTGTTTAGGGCTTACAAAAATGCCATTTTGTGTTTCACTCCAGGCCAACGGTTGGTATGGCATTTTTCTTGTGGACGTTCCAGATGTTTCTTGCCCATTTTGTCTTTCGTGACAGAGACTTTCCAAACATCACCATCACTGTGGACAACAGGTATTAGAGCTACTCCAGTGAATGGCAATTTTAAACCGTAGTTTTTCTTTCTCTCATTGTTTTTCCTTTGGTCAGTGTTTAACCCTCCATTCCCAACAGTGTTCTGCCAGCCTACAGGTCCTACCGCCTCCTTATGAATGGCAGCTCAAAAGTAATGACGATTTTTGTTCTTTATTATAATTATTATTATTATTATTATAAAAAATAACTTTATTAATAACAATAAAAATTATACCTATTTAAAACTATCATAGACCAAATATTTTGATGAAATAAAGAAAATATTAAAAAATCCTAGAATACAAATCTACAAACTCAACGCCATAATTAGACTTTCAAAAATTAGCGGATGCTCTATCAGCAAAAATTTTGATGAAATAAAAATATTAAAAAGATCATAATATACTAATTTACAAGCTCACTTTTTAAAATTAGTGGACACACGCTTGGCAAGCGTTTAAGCGGCAGTCATCAATGAAATCCCCTTGTGAATTTTGTGGAAGGGTGTCCTGGAACCTCTTACGCATGTGTGTACCGACGTTAACATCTCAAAAGAAAGCAATGTTCTAATCCAAGCAATGGTAATGTAATAAGGTTCCTCATTCTTTTCTGAGAGCTTCTCGGCTAGGCGTTTGAGGAAGCAGTTGCAGTCGGCTCCCATCCCACCGTTAGTGCCAAAAACTAGGGGAGTGAAAGATCCCATTTCAACGTCCAGCACCCTTTGTTGGTGCTTCCGCTTTTTCTCCTCCTCCTGCTCCTTCAAGATTGTGGGTGTTGCTTTTCCCTGGTTACAGCTGGAGTTAACATGCGTTACTCTAACATCAAAAAATGCTGTAACTTCTCGAGACCAGAAGCCCCCTGCCTTAATGTCCAGTCTTGCCTCCGAGCTTGTTACCGTGCTTTTGAGATTGAATCGCTCATTATCAAGGGGCTGTAGTTGTGGTTTGACTTCAACGTTGGTGCAAACCTTACCAACAAGTGAGGTAAGTATGTTGCGAACACCATCGTGTCTCTGCGCCACGGACCCTCCCTTTTTGCATGACAGGGCATGGCAGACGGTATAATTCGCACCACAAGCACTCTTGCTTGGTAAGTCAGACAGGGGCAAATTATACCTTAAGCGCAGAGTCTCTGAATTCAGTAACGAGCTGATGCAGATCACTAGGGAGGGGCTCCGTTATTATTATTATTATTATTATTATTATTATTATTATTATTATTATTATTATTATTATTATTGTTGTTATTCTTATTATTATATTTCATGAGTGCGCAAGATTTTGTTAAAAGTTGGTCATTTTCTAATAAAGTTTTTTGGATTACTTAAAAGAATTATTATTATTATTATTATTATTGTTGTTGTTGTTGTTGTTGTTATCTTCTCATGACGCTCACGCTCTGACAGATGTTATGCAGCATTTAAACCAAAGAAGCAAGCCATAGCCAATGGCCAAAGGTCCTTTGGGTCATTCCTTCTTGTTTAGTTTTCTAGAACCTTTCTTAGAATCCTTGCTGTTCCTTGCAAGCCTCAAATGCCTTATAAAAATAAAGTTAAATTAATTTTCCATTTCTTATTAAAAGTAATGACAATGGTAACGACGAAAAGATCGCCTAAAAAAAAAAACAGTAGCTTTGATGAGCAAGAGCAATCACTCTGCGCGTGTATTTTGCATTTTGGCGGTAAATTTCGTACCAGCAATACAACGTGAATAACCGAATTAAAGGTGTGATAGGGAACGTGAGCGTAACTGAGACGGCAAATCTTTCTTCTTTACTTCAACTCCAATCTTTCTTCTACTTTACTTCAACTGCGCTCGTAGTCATTTAATTTCAGGATGGTTTGCACGCATTTCACAAGTTTAATGAGTTAAATACGCGAAAGAGGTTCAGTAAGGAGAAGTTATATTTTGAAATGACGTTTTCGTTCCCTTCGCCGTTGTTGTTGCTTCCTAACATTACTTCTTGATCAAACATGCAGGCTGTGAGAGTTGGCGTTTAAGTGAATTCTCCCAACTAGTAGCATAACGACAGAATAAATATCATTAAGGAGAATATAGATGCTGACACTGGCTCTTAAATGGTTTAACTGTTGAACTGTTTTTCTTTTGCAGGCGGCTGTTTTCCATCATTTCATACTTCTTTTTCTTCTACAACATTCTTCTTGGAGCGATTTCGTGCCTCTTCCGTATTTTGAAAGGAATGGCGCTGGGAGTTATTTTCCTGTCTCGTATTGACCAAACGTGCTTGATGCAGGGTTTCCAGGCTTGGGATCCAGGCATGTCAAAGATTTTTCTATTAATCTCAGTAAATTTTGCTGCCTTGTTTTTTTGGATGGTATGATCTCACTTCACGTCACGTCGGTTCGGGTCGGGTCGCGTCGCGTAACTTTACTGTACTGCTCTTATCTGCACTTCACTTTACCTTACGTCACTGCAATTGGCTTCACTTTTTTTCCTTTTTTAGTGAGAAATTTCCCACTGTTCCAAATAATCTCGTTGATAAGATTATTATAATGATACTTGGTCGGTGTCCTTACCGTTCAGGGATGACCGCGTTAAAAGACATTCTTTATAATATTTCGGCAACTTTATTTTCAATTTAAAAGTACGTATCGAAATTACAGTGTAAAAAAATGTTCCGGTAATTGGTAAAATATAGTCTTAAAAGATTTGTTTACAAGTACTCGGGTAGTTGTCCAATAGTAATTGGTCGTCCAATAATTGGCTTCACTTTACTTCAATTTAGCTGCATTCTACTTGCATGCCTTCTATCCACGTTACCACACTGTACCGTAATTGACTGTTCCTTTCACGTTACTCCGCTGCACTACAATACATTTAACTGTACTTCACTTCACCTTACCCTAACATCTTCTGATTGATGTCCTTTTCTCTCGCTTACTTGCTGTGTTCCTTTGTTTTATAACTTTCTTGCGTTGGGTCCATAAGTATTCTACACTCTCTCCCATCCTCCTCTTAGAGGTTTTTTGTTTTTCGCTTGCAGCCTTTGTTGCCTACCTTGGATTTGTCAACGTGCTTGTTGCCCACAGCCATCCCGTGATGCTCATGCTCTGCCAACTGCTGATAAACAGAAACAAAGCTCGCGGACTCGAGGAATCATTGCCGCAACTCCTGCCCTCACTGCGGAGATCTCAAAAGGAAACAGGCAGTGCTGCTGGTATGTGCTTACTCGTTGTGAAGAATCGCAATCTCACTGGCTCGCTACGCTCACTCGTTCGTTTGCGATTCTTCACAGCTCGTGCATAAAAATCGTACGCGCTCACCAACCATAAAGTAACCTCTATTTATTCAGATTATTCATTTTCAATCTTTTAACCCCCCTCTCTAATAAGCCCCCCATTTGGGAGTCGGTTCTTGTAATACCCCCCCCCCCCCCCCCCCAATATGGGACGCGAGCGATTTGTAATTATTCCTCCCTTTTCCCTCTTACGAAATACACACAGCACGAAAAGGCGAATTTAAGTTGGAGTAATGTTAGCATAAATCCGCCGTAAAGTTCGGATTTAAGAAGCTTTACGCTTAAAGCTAGTGTAATGAGACTTGCTTAAGAGCTCTTTAAGCACTGTGTAAAGCAGGCGTAAAGTTTGGATTTACGAAGCTTTACGCAACATTTACATGCTGCATATGCTAGCTTTACGCTATCTTTATGCTTAAATGTAAGGCTAGTGTAATGAGACTTCAAGAGGCCTTTAAGCACTGTGTAAAGCTGGTGTAAAGTAGAGATTTAGGCCAGTTTGGTTATAGTTTGAATTCCAGAGATGAAGGAAAGAAAGAGGGACTGCTCACAGTCTACATCGGCCTTAATGAAGTTGTTGTTCCCACAAGTTCATCAGACTCCTCCTCATCATTTTCACTCTAAAAACTGCAAAAAAAAAAGAAAAAAGGTTGAGAATGCTACAAGGAAAATTACAGTATGAAAGGATTCAGAAGTGTATAGTTTGCACATACAGAGTATAACATGCGGTATACAGTCTGTAAATTTGTGATTAAGTTCAACTTTTCAAACCAGTTACATTTTTCATGGTCATCAATTACATTTGTCTCAGATTTATTGTATGTATAAGGATAACATAGCTTGGAAAAGTAAAGAAGAATAATCACACTGGTTCCCAAAGTCTTTTTTATTTTAAACATGTTTGCTGGCAAAGTTGGCCCTGATAGTTACAGTGCTCATCGAGAGGGTTCATTTCGATAATGAAAATTATTAACAAATGACATTAAATTATTAAATTAGGTTGGGTCAGAATGGCAAAGAGAAAAACAATTCAAAAAGCACCTACACGCACAAAAGGTGAAAAAGATGAAAAGAGAAGCCAACAGGCAAGCATTTCTATAAAATCTCGTACATGTAGATTCACTTATAAAGGACTGGAAATGAAAAAGCAAGTCACTACATGTATTTTGTTCTAACGACAAAAAGGGTACACCAAACAGAAAAGCCGAAATGGTGATTCAGACATGATTGTCCAACTGTCAGCAAGTATGCAAGCAGCAGAGGAAAGCAGTTTTGTTCTGAGGGCAGAATAAAGAGGACAGTCAAGAAGATAATGTTTGACGGTCTGTGTGAAAACCACATAAACACACTGGAGATTCTTTACACCCTTTTTTAAAAAGATAATAGGGGACATGCATCTAAACACAGCCAAGTGTGAATAAAAATTGCATTTCCTCAATCAATAGCAGTTATAAAGACTATTAAGACAAGGTACATTAGAAAGAAAAGATAAAGTTTGTTTGAAAGAACTAATAGCAAACCAAAGTTTTAAACCAAAAGAAATTTAACTACAGCATGCTTACATGAAAATTGGGTTTCATAACTTCATGCAATGTGCCTTTGCTCTTATCCAAAATTACTCAGCAGACAGCTGTGCCTCCAAATATGCATCACTCTTGAACTTCTATAAAGGAAGAAATGTAAATACAATCATGTGAAAAATTAACAGAAAACAAATCCACTCTGTATACTGTGCAATAATAATGCCATACAGACTTGAATTGACACAATATTTGCACACAGATACATAGGCTTGATTTCCACCAGTCACTTGGGTCCGGGCTTCCTACCCGATAGTGCTCTCTCTCGGAGAGGAAAGCCTGGACCCGAGTGAGCGGGGGAAATGTAGCCTAACAGATACAGAGACTTATAATACACTGTACAGTTGTACATGTATTGGTATTACTTTGCTGGAAGTATTTATGCACTTATTTTGTGATTTGAAGATGTAAATTCAGCAAATTAACATACAACTTAAGCCAAAACACTGGACCAATTGGAGTAACACTTTCTTATTGAAGCCTAAACTAAAAAAGAGCAAAATAATTAATGTACATCAAACCCCTTTTGTTTCTGTTTCTTCAGTTATTTGCAAAATAATTACCGGTGATTCAATGAATTCTAGCATTTAGGCTACATACACAGACTTTTCCTGAGACAATAAATTATATTCAGTAGTGTACAGTATGTATGTCAGAGCGCATCATTTAGAAACTTTGGATTTGGATTTAAAGGTGAAATGCGCTGAAATAGTAAACTCCTCGATTATACTGATCAGGAAGCTACAAATTTTTGCACTCTAAATGTTTTGCATTTAAGCAAGACTTATTTTTCCACAAATTCCAATGCATTATGTTGACTTTTGATATTCATTCATTCAATTTAAACTAAGCCGGACATTCCATTCCCATTGTGTCTGAGTATCCAGTCAGGGGGGAGAATAGAACCGGCACAATGAACAGCTGCAAAGGAGGCGACAAAAACTTAGCCACTGAAATTTAAAAGCCTCGGTGTGATTGGTCAGTTCTAGGGAATGGAATGTCCAGCTTGGTTCAGCAGATGTTGGTGACGAGGGAGAATCAGACCGACGCAAACAACGGGTGCGGAGAAGGCTACGTGTACAGTATGTACATGTACATGTAATTCTCTGATAGTTTTAGTCTTAAAAACAAGTCATAGAGGGTTTTTTCTTAACGCAACAAAAACTGTGACTTGAGATATTTTATTGATTTAGCTACTACAGTAAATCTAAGACAGAAGCAGATTTTAACTGTAATAACATAATAATAATAATAATAATAATAATAATAATAATAATAATAATAATAATTTAGAACTTATATAGCGCATTTTCCATGTGTATATGATGTTGGTTTTTCTGGAGAGGGGAAAACCGGAGAACCCGGAGAAAAACCTCTCGGAGCAGAGAAGAGAACAACAACAAACTCAACCCACACATGACCTCGAGTCCGGGAATCGAACCCGGGACACATTGGTGGAAGGCGAGTGCTCTCACCACTGCGCCATCCCTGCTCCGCAAACATGCATCATCCCAAACATGCATCATCCCCAAACATGCATCATACAAGAAGGTTTCTGTCCATTTCTTAACCTAGACCTTTGCTAGTAATGTCATCAGCTTCCCCATGGGGTCAACTCTCAGGTTAACCAGGGGGATTGCAAAATCAGTCAAGCTAACTTAAGGAATTTCCCTGGTGGGTCGTGGTACACTGTATCTTGCAAGACAAAGTCCAATGGGTGAGGTGTCTCTCAGCAGAAAATCCCCTTGACGTCCTTTACAAACTCATGAATTGACCCCTACCCCTTAATCTTTGATCTTAAAACAATGTTGAGATTTTCCCCTACCCTCAGGCAAAGAAACCCCATCCATCTCTTTGTATTCCTCCACATACATGTACAGTGTACCTCCCTGGTTACACTGTAGCCCAGGGATCAACCCCACAGGGAAGCCAACGGCATGTGCATAACTTCTGATTTAAATTGACGTAGTTTAGAATTCTTTATTCCAAAAAAAACTATTAGGACTTAACAAATGATGGAATTCCAATTCAGTTTGTACATGACATTGTAAATTTAAATAAATTCCAAATGCTTCAAGATAGATTAATTTCATTCAGTACAGTATTACATGTCTACACCCATATTTGATACTGGTTACTGTCAGTTGACAAATTAAACAGTTAAAATTTGACTCCCAAATTCCAGAGTGAATAGAGACTTACAATGTAGTTCTGTGAGAATTACTTGGTATTGACCTGATTCCTAATCCCCCACAGTAGCTGAGTTGAACATCAAAACAAAACAGTGTGTGGTTAAAACCAGTCTTTAGAGTGATCAATGTATTTATTTTCTCCTCACAGAACGGACGTCTTACTCTATAAACTGATACTCAAATTCACCCAAATCTAGATCATGATTGTTTAAAGCAAACAACCAAGAGATGCAGTGAATTAGTCACCATGCATGACAACAGGAATTATTGTTAGAGCAGTCTCAGTTCAACTTAAATCACCTGGCATTTCATTTTAAAAATTGGGGATACCGTGAAAAGGTTTTAAGTGTTCACTTTAGGCGAATTGAGAAGAACAGTCTAAAGGCACATGGCCGAGAGCAGTGCAATAAGTGCTAAACAGAGAATACACACTGTAGTATCCACCAATTCTCCGAGTTAGCACTACAGTTTTTCCTATTGTAGGAGATTAAAGAATGAAGAATATTGATCATGTCTACGATTCGTCCAATTCTAATTCTATGACTGCGCAATGTTGTTCTACGATTTAGCACGTTAATAGAATATCGCACACTTCGATCTGCAGCTGATGGCCGATCAACAGTAAACAATTTCGATTCTTCCTTCACAATTTACTTGATTTGATTGTAACGAAAGCTTACCTGTTCCACTAAAGCACACATCCGCCTTTTCTTGTACTGGTGAACCATCATTTTAAGTGGAATGGAACTAAAAATCCTGAAGAAATGTTCCCTTCGATCAACTGCCCGCCGCCATGTGCTCGCCAGAAATTAAAAATAACGGTTTTCTGTGAGCCCGCAATTGAGGGAGTTGACCGAAGCGGCTCATTTATTCCCAGTCTCCTGACGCGAATCCTGAATTCCAACATGGCTGCTGGCTGTGTCGTGCTGTCGTACTCTTCTTTATTCACCCGTTTTAAGTACCTTTGTCGCGCAGCAAGTGGCCAGGAATCATTTGATGGAGTCTATGATAACTCTGTCACAAAAGTTGAAGTGTATTTGTTTTGATCGTGAAACAACAACAAAAGCGCACAATGGATGAACCCTTAACGAACTCTCTGCAATAGTTAAGTTTGATATTGTTTGAATCATTGAGAACTGAAATATTTATAGAACAGTACTATTTTCTCGTTATTCTTTTAGCGCTGGTTTTACTCATCAACGCCCAGCCCAAATCTTATTGAAGAGATCATATAACACCATGTCATTTGCAATACCCTGCGAGCCCGAGTTCGTTTGTGCTAATATTACGATGTTTTGCGAAAGGTATGGTTTGAAAAAACCATCACATCAGACGTAAAAAAACATAATCTGATTGGACTACTCTCAATAATGGAGGCTGAGGATGATTACGTTGAAACGCCTATCCTTCTGCATAAAATTACAAATTTTACGTAACTTATGTATACGAAGCATAGTTTTGTTAGAGTTTTTTTAACCTTCTTATCCGCCTATTTTCGTTTTCATATCATCTTGTTTTCATTCCTTTAATCAAATATTGTTGTAGTTTGTATTGTGATTGTACTGATAATTACTGGTAATTCTTAATGGTTCTAGTTGTTGTACTTCCTTTGTAATTTATTTTATTGTCTAATGTGATTAGTTGATCGGCTAACCACGGACTGTGTGTTGCTCCGCCCACCGCGATTAGCCTTTGCTATTTGTGGGCGGAGACGGACTGAACCTTTTGTATCTGTTTGTATCTGATTACCTATTTTTGATTGATTGATTTATTTTTGTTCTACTTTTATATTATTAGGCTCTACTTGGTAAATACGTTGAATAAATTGAAATTGAATTGAATTGGACACGTTTACACCAGCTTTACATTAACTTTACTTTCAGTCTAATAAAGTGCAACTTCACGCAAACTTTATACGGCGCGTAAAGGAAAGTAAATCTGGCTCACTCAACAACCTTTACGGAAGCTTTACTTTCTGATAGGCGTAAATCTACCTTTACAAGGCTTTACGAAGTGGCGTAAAGTTGCTTCCCCAACTTTACGCAAATTTACGGCAACTTTAATTTTCCGTGCTGTGACACTTTTTCATGCTGTGACACTTTATGGGGCCCAGTTGGTTTGTTTTTAAACACATATACACAATACTGTTTCCTGCTCGGTATTAAATAATAATAAGGTTTTACTGCAGTTTTTGAGATTTGTACAGAATTATTAAACACGAAAACGGCGTGTTCAAAGATTTGAAATAACCCCCCCCCCCCCCCCACACACACACACACACACACACACCCTGCCAATAAGCCCCCGTTAATAAGGCCTGAAATTAAATAAGCCCCCCCCCGGGGGGGGGGGGCTTAATAGAGCTTTTACCATATTTCTAAATTGTCGTTGCCTTGATCACATTTGTAAAACTAATGGCTGCTCGCTTTACTTTACGGATAATTCCTCCTTTGCTTACAGAAACATCAGGGCTTCTTGCAGATGTGACACCAGTTCCTTGTTTTGATGGTAGGTTTCAAGTAATAATAGTGCTTTTCCTGTCTGAGATACGAAAGTCAAACTATTCAAAGGAAATTTCAGGTTCTTATTTTGAAGTGAATGTCTCTAAGGTGTACTGGCCTTTGTTAGAACACTCGAACGCTCGTTCAAAAAAGACAACAGTGGGCGGTCTCATTCATTAAAATGTTCTCTCTTCCAAGAGCACTGTATGTTCTGGTCGATTTACGCGTACCACCCAAAACGATTGCTTACCTCAAACAGGGCCTTAAAACACTTGGAAGCATCTAACTACCATACATCTGCACAAAACATGAACCATTTAGTCTTGACACTCGTCTGCATAGGAGTCGTGCATAACATTGATTTGAAGTGAACATTATTATTATTGTGATTTTCATATATTCATTCTTATAATTATAGTTCTTCAGCTTTTCATCTGATGCTTTTACTTTTAATTTATAAGTGAAATTAGTCAAGTAGTTAGCATGTTTCTTTACTTCACTGTAAATAAATAGCCAAGCCAAGCCATGCGCTCTGCAAGTTAAATTTCATGCGATCGTATTTGTTTTAGCAGGAACGTTTTTGAGTCTCCCTTCCCCTACTCTTCGTTGTCTTCGTTGAGTTCATCAAAAAGTAACCTAAATCATTCCTATAATTCTAGTGTCTTTTCAATTCTATATATCGAGCATCAGCAGGAATCGTTAGATGGTGTTTTTGTTTTTTTCTTGTCCCTGCACGAAACTATGCATTTCAAGACTTTTGTGTTCGCATGCACTTATGGTATTTTTTGTGGTCATGATCCCGTTTGGCGATTTCCGTTGTTTTTTTGTTTTGTCTTTTTGGTGAGAGCTATTAAATTTAAATGAAATCAGGATACATGGCTGTTTTAAATGGAAAAAAGCTAGCTTAGTCTTAATTTTGCTTTTTTTAATTCGTCAATTCTTTCTTTCTTTTATGTCTTCTTCTAGTACACGCTTGTGAACCCCATCTTCCGCGCATGACTCACAAGGCAGTCAACCGCTGGCACGTCGCTGTGATGCTGCTTCGTAATCCATCCATCATCAAGTATCGTAGACAGGGTGTTGTAACGCCTGTTGTGAACCTGGGAAGCATCAACACTGATTTAAGTGCTCTAATTTAGAAAGGTTGTGTACGCGTTTGACGACTTAGAAATATTTAAAAACAAAATAACCTGAAAGGAACGCTGAATAACTAATTCCTTAAATGGCTCAGTGTTTTCAAAAACTGTTATTGTAATGATCTAAAACTAGGGAACAAAAACGTTGAAACAGCTGAAACATTACTCTATTGCCTCACATTAAAAATATGTAGTTGTTTGAGTATTAATGTAGAATTGGATTATAGATCGATAAAAAGACATTTTTGACTCTTTCAGACCAGCGATATATCTCATATCTCAAGGAAAAGAAAATACTAGCTTTTCGTTACATTTGTATTCTTGAAGAGTGATGACACAAGTATGTTTAAGATAAAGTTTTTTAAAACGTCGATCATCCCTATTTTAGATTTCCCCAAGGTTTTGTGAGAAACTAGCCAGTTATTGTTGTGGTTCTGTCGCTGATTTAACAGTGCCAAATTCGTAAGTTATTTAGCAAATAAACCTGTCCAAAAACTTAATATGTTTATGTTTATGTTTATTTCGTTGTTGTATTTGAAGCCGAGCCACACTTAAGCGCCTTCAATACACAAGAAATCATGCTTGTTGGCAGCATTTATTATTTTCAGTTACATACATTAAAATCTTCTAACCTATATATTCCGGCTGTGTCATTAAAGGAACTTAAGAAAAGAAGATAAAAAATAATAATAAAATTGTAGTGCATAACTCAACGTCCTTGAAGCAGTCTTTGTTGATAGAAGTTACGCTTTCACTCAACTGTATGGCGTATAATCCCCGCCAGAGTTAATTTGCTTTAATTTCGGACTAACTCTAAATTCGGAACAACTCTAAATTCGAATCAACTCTAAATTTGAACGAACTCTAAATTCGGGTGAACTGTAAATTCGGATCAACTCTAGATTCGGACGAACTTCAAATCCTGTATATACACAGTACGTCCGAGCAAGCCTGGCTACTTTATTTCCCGCGTAACGATATCTCCTGGGCTGTTGGTATGTCTTCCTTCTTTTTGATTCCCAGTTTGTACTCCAGATGTTTCCTTTTATTCTTTGACATTGGAACCCTTCGCAATTTCACTCAGAAGAGATAGCTTTTCCCTAAGTATCTTTATATCCCTTTCCATCTTTTTTCTCTCCAGACTGGTTGTTTTTCCCTCCCTTTCATTTTTGTGGTCTGACTCTTTCTCCCACTATCTCTGCAATGACTGAAGCAGCTGCATGTATCATCTGGTTGATTTGAAGTAAGTCTATAGGAGCTGCAATCTCGCTCTTAATACTTATAACAGCCTCATTAGCAAATGTGATGATGATCACTTTTTTTATCTTTAAGATTGTGGGTCGTTCTTCAATAGACATTTCCTTCAAAAGTTCCCATCTCTGCCTGTTGCTTTCGTCCATCTCCATGACTGTCTGGTGGTTTTCTCTTTCCTGAGCTCCTTCAGTTGGATGTTCTACCTCTTATTGTGATGATGATGATGATTTATTGTGGTGGTGGTGGTGGCTAAGTCACTGCTCATATAGGAAATAATACATAACATCGGGCCACTGTCTGTGGCCTAGGATGCCCTATACCGTCTGATCATACCATGACCATCAAACCTGTCCTAAAGTGTCCAGCACTTTTCTCATGATCTTCCTTGTTCCCATATCAGCTTGATCTCGGCTTCAAGTCGTGATAGTTCTCGATCTTCTCCTTTTCTTTGCTAAGCCTTAAGCGCCCACTTGAGTCAAGTAGTCACATTACACAAAAACAGCCGTACGCAATTTTGTGAATTTTCGTCTGTAAATACGTAAATGACGCCACGTGCTTTCTGTCGTGCATTGACCAATGAAACACCATGTTCCTATTGTGCCCGAAATCTAATATGATTTATAATTCGGTATACCTACGGTATCTCGAGTAAATAGGTAACCTGGCATGTGACGGACATTAACCTCAATAATACTCGTAATGGATTCTTAATATTTCAGCCATGACCCAGTTGTTTAAAACCATCTCCAGTGGACTCCGTTCACATGTGGCTTACAAATTCGTGTGTGCAGGCTGTAATGCTTTCTTCATCGGCGAAACCGCCCGACATTTTTCCACACGTGTACGTACGCATCTAGCCACAGACAGGGCTTCTCGTTTATTCAGCTAACAACAAGAATCTGTAAACTGCCGCTCACTGTGTCCCTCTCATTGCTTTAGCATTGTAGATCATGCTACTACCAATTTTCAGTTTCAGGTAAGGGAATCCTGGCACATGTACATCCAATGGGACAGGCCCATATCTTAGTTAAACCAACAGCTCGAACAATTTAATTCAAAACTGTCTATATTGCTCTCACATAGTAGCGTATTCCTTTACTGCTCGTTTTCATCAGCCATTCCAATTATAATTTTGTCAATAACATAATGCTCCAATATGATTGGTTCTTAACAGCCCTTATTTGTGGCTTAATTGGCTGTTTCAGATCCTAACTGTACGATTTGACCTGCCCGATTACAAACACTTGTAATCGGACAGGCCAAATCGGAAGGTTAACCAGCCAATAAAAATTAAGCACTTCATTCTATTAGTCAATAAGCATTAAGTACCTAGTCCATGCTAGCCAATTAAGGAGGTTGACAGGTCCAGATTGAAACCAAACCTGGACGAAATTGAATGGTTCATACAATGAATTTTATTCAGATATGTTGTCGTCAGATTTTGACAACCTTTGACTGATAAATAAATTATTTGACTAATTAATAAAAACTATGTATAACAAACTAAATAATAGTAACAATTAATTCAAAGAGTAATAATAATAATAATAATAATAATAATAATAATATGAATAATAATAACCTTTATTTACCCACGGCAGTATTTATAGCACAAAGGCTAGTGGGGCCGAGCAAATGCAGAAACAAATAATTCAAATAAACAAATAAACAGGATAAGAATCCCAATTGGCCGGAGGCAAACCAGTTGGCTATTAGCAAGGATGACCAAGGGTCAGTGATTTCAAGTTGGCCGAGCACGTAGCGCGAGGCTGATTTGAAATTACGAGCACGATTGCACGACACGAAGTCCAATTACCAGTTAATTGTGTCAATAACAAAATGCGAGAAACTTAGGAATTAAAGATTTAATGAAAGAGCACATACGCTTCTTATCGCTGGATTCACCATATTCTCACCTTCAAAAGCTGTATATAGTTTTCTTTCATTTCAAGGCTTTCTAAGTTTGTTCAATGATGCAGTTATGATGCATAAATGTCTCAATGGACTGTCACCTAGTAGGCCTTTTCACAAATATCACGTAAAATCGCCTAAATATCTGGGTCAGCGATCATGGCGGCCACGAAGTTTATTGCTCCGTACTCTTTGGCCCTTACAATTTTTATAAAGTATAGCTTGCTGCGGTTTCCCGAGGCTGGCTTCGAACACCCTAACGGGCATGCAGATCCTTTTCCCGCCGTTGAACCGATGTTTGTCTGGGCAAAATTACCGGATTGCTGGCAGGGAAGATTCACGAAGCAATCCGCCATTTTGAAATCTTATCATGGAACAGCCACTTCCTTCGCCAACCTGTTGCTTCTGTATGGTGACATCTCGCTCAATCCTGGCCCAGGTGTAAAACATCCGTGTGCAGTGTGTGATAAACCTGTCAAATCCAATCAAAAAACTATTCAATGTGATTATTGCGATCGCTGGCACCATGCACGATGTTGTGAGATTAACAACCTTGTTTACGACGCCCTTGCCAACAGCTCTTGCATGTGGATTTGTTGTGATTGTAGGCTTCCTAGTTTCTCCAGTTCCTTCTTTGATTCGTCAAGTGCAGTCCTGACCAGCAATTTCTTCTCGCCACTCGACGAAAACAGCTTCTGCAATCCATCCTTTATTGACAGCTTTGCAAATTCAGCCACCACCGGTTCCAACAGTTCTGAACAAGCTCTAACTTCGACTCCACGTAAAACTCGTAAACGTCGCTCCCCAAGAGTCAAAGTCCTAACAATTAATTGCCGCAGTCTACGCAGTGATATAAAAGATGCGAGTTTGCCTCAATTATTGCTTCTCATCAACCTGATGTCATCAACGCCACTGAGACTCACCTAAATAATGAGTTCTGTTCAGCCGAACTGAACCTTCCAGGCTATGAAATCTTCCGGCGTGATAGAAATAACGGCAGTCCTGGTGGTGGTGTTCTGATTGCTGTAAAAATACCTTACTTGCAACGAGAGAACCCGCTCTTGAAGAGGATTCGTGTCAAGCTGTATGGTGCAAAATACATGTTGCTGGCTCACGGCCCCTTTATAATGGATGCTTCTACAGAAAACCAGACCATCACCTGGAGGCGGTATGTGGTCTTGATAATGCTGTAAGCAAGATCACTTCCAGCAGTTGTATCCCCAACATCTTAATCACAGGGGACTTTAATCTTCCTGACATCATACATGCATACATACATACGTTTATTACAACTCCCAGGCTGGGTTTTTCAGTTACAAAGCCTAAATTAAATTATTGTAATATTATAATAATATTATATTGGCCTAAAAATATATATAAGTAAAACAAAAGCTAATACAATATAAATACAAAAGGCCAGTACACGCTAAAAACACTGGTGAACTAATACAAAAATTAGACAAGAATAGAAGATTGAAACGATTCATTCATGCGCAACATTTCCACTAAGGAGCGCATTCAGTAGGCGGAGCCTAAAGGCGCTCACATTCTCAGCTGCTTTCAAGTCCTTTGGGAGGTTATTCCACAATTTGCATCCGCGATACATGAATGCACGTTGCCCAGAGGACAGGCGGCATCGTGGGATGTGGAGCAGATTACATGATCTTGTTACCCTACTATGAATACGAGATCGTGGAACAAACGTGTTAGTCAGATATTCAGGAACTAAATTATTTACACATTTAAATACCATTACAGCATCGTTGAAATAAAGTCTCTCCTTAACAGTGAGCCAATTAAAAGATTTTATGCCTTGGGAGATGTAATCAAATTTCTTAAGACCTAATACGATACGGGCAGCGAAATTCTGCACTAGCTGAAGCTTCTTTATATTTCTTTGACATGTGTTGGCCCATACAGTTGAACAATAATACATTGTACTAAAAACAAAAGCGTTCATCAAAATTAAAAGAATTTTCGTGTCCAAAAGATGTTTAATCCTGCTGATCTGTACTAGTTTGAAAATACAGTTAGAATTAGTTTTAGCAATATGATCGTTATATGTTAAGGACTGGTCGATGTAGACTCCAAGGTCCTTTGCCACAGGGACTGGTGTTATTTAAAGTTAATTGGGACTTATGCGATAATGAAAACAAGTACCACATACACAATAACCCACAATATGCAATAGCAATAAATCAAGCCTTGCTGGATATGGTAAATCACCACTCTTTAAGTCAATGTGTTCAAGACCCTACAAGGAACAGCAACATTCTAGACTTGGTACTCACCACAAACCCTGACCTTGTTAAAAGCACCACCGTAAGCGAAGGCATGAGCGACCACGACCTCGTTGTTACTGAACTTGACCTAAAAATAAAGCCTCCCAAAAAGAAACCAAGGAAGATATTTCTCTTGAAAAGAGCTGATGTTGGAAGGCTCAGGGATAACATCTCAAATAAGCTGGAAGAACTCCGGCACATTGAATGTGAGTCAGCCTCCGAACTTGAAAATCTTTGGATAAAATTCAAGTCCACCATCCTTAATGCAGTAGAACAGAATGTTCCTCACAAGATTTTCTCTGGGCGATGGCATGTCCCGTGGCTTTCACTATCCTTAAAGAGAGCTATTCGAAAAAAGCAACGTTTATACCGCAATGCGAAGCAACTCCAGACCCACCAAAGCTGAGCGAAATTTAATACCTTCAGAAAAGCAACAAAGAGCAAGCTATTAGAGGCTTATTACGATTACGTCTCCAATTTATTAGATTCCACAACAAACTCTGACCATTCTACCTTGGGTAAGCGTTTCTGGCCGTTTATCAATTCAATGAAAAAGGACAATTTGGGAATCTCTCCCTTGAAAGAAAACGGGACAGGGGAGGCTGTGCATGACAGCAAAAAGAAGGCGAACCTCTTATCAGAGCAATTCAAGTCAGTCTTTACTCAAGAAGATCTCGAGAACCTTCCATCTCTCCCACAAGCCTTTCCCAACATTTCTCAATTACATTTTGACACCGCCGGAATTGCTAAGCTGTTAGGTAATTTCGACGTCAAAAAAGCCTCTGGCCCAGATCAGATCCCCTGTTGGGTATTGAAAAATGCAGCTCAGGAAATTGCCCCATTCCTGCAACGGTTTTTCTCACTTTCACTGCAGACTGGGGACGTCCGGCCTTTGACTGGAAAAATGCAAACGTACATGTCATCTTCAAAAAAGGATACAGGTCACTCGCTTCGAACTACAGACCCATCTCCCTCACCTCTGTTTCCTGTAAGATCATGGAACACATCATATTAGTCACATTATGTCCCACCTTGAGGAGTTCAAGATTCTATCCGATATCCAACATGGTTTTCGTAAGTGTCATTCGTGTGAAACCCAACTACTCATAACCCTTGAAGATCTTGCTAGAAACCTCGATCATGGCAAGCAAAGCGATATTATCCTACTGGACTTTGCTAAAGCTTTTGATACCGTCCCACACCAACGCCTTCTGCTCAAGCTACGCCATTACGGCGTACAAGGTACAATCAATAAGTGGATTCAAGCTTGGCTTTGCTATAGGGAACAATCTGTTTTAGTGAAAGGAGTTAAATCAGCACCTGTATCAGTTATGTCTGGCGTTCCGCAGGGCACTGTACTTGGCCCCTTAATGTTCCGTATCTACATTAACGATATAGGTGTGAATATAAAGTCCCGTATTCGTTTCTTTGCCGATGATACACTCTTATATGCAACAGTGAGCAGCAAGGATGACGCCAATACCATACAGCAAGACCTTGATAGCTTAGTCGCCTGGACCAATCTCTGGCAAATGTCCCTCAATCGTGACAAATGTAAGATCCTGAGTGTTTATCGATCAAAAAATCCAATCATCCATCAGTACACATTGAACGCGGCTCCTTTGGAATCTGTATCTCACCATCCTTACTTGGGAGTTGAATTGTCTTCCAATCTGAATTGGAGCTTTAATATAGAGAATATTATAGGGAAGGCTAACTGGTCCCTTGGTTTCATCAGACGTAATCTTTATTCCTGTCCAGAAAGTGTTAAAAGTCAAGCCTATCTCACCCTCGTTCGCCCATGTCTGGAGTACGCCTGTAGCGTGTGGGACCCACATACTCAAAAACATTGTCAAGATATTGAAGGAGTTCAGCGGCGAGCCTTCAGATTTGTGAAAAACTGCTATGTGCGGGTACTCGGTACCGTCACAAACCTCCTGAACGATCTGAACTGGCATTCATTAGAACTGAGACGCAAATTGCGCGACTTACTACCATATACAAAATAGTGAGCAATAAAATTGCGGTCAATATCCAGGAGTACATTGCGCGCCCCACGTGTGTTACACGCTCCTATCATAGCAGTAAATTCATTAACATTGACAGTAACAGTAACACCTATAAGTACAACTTCTTTACCAGAACCTTAAAAGAATGGAACACTCTACCTTCTTTTTTATTAGATCAGCCATCTGTGGACGATTTCAAATCTGCTATAAGGAACTATGTTAGTCTCTCCCACTGATATTGTATATTTATTATTATTATTATTATTATTATTATTTATTTACTTATTTCTTTTTGTAACATAATAGCACCGCTTGTTTCTTGTATTTTTTAGCTTTCACATGCACATTCACAGTGAAGGGAAACCTTTGCGAACTATAATATATAAATAAATCTTTCCGGAAATTCTCAAAAAATTGTCTAAATATCCCAAAAATTTTTTCCCAATATCTCGAAAATCCTCTGAATACCTCGAAATAGCTCGTATTTTTGTTTTAAAAAAATTAGCGGTTTTGAATCCCTTAGGTCAACATTTTCCCCAGCGGGAGCTGAAAAGTATGTCAGAGATTGTCTACACTAGTATTATAGAAATAAAGCAACTTTTCATGCTCATTGTTTTCAGCATCCGTCATTTTGATAAATGGATGATAGCGATATGGAATACATTGCTCAAGTAGGAAACCGCTGAACTGAATTATTTGTAGCATAGAATGATAGAGCTGAGTATTCTGTCAAGAAAATAGCGGGGGAAAGCTGGAAAACAGCCAAAAAGCTATAAATTTTTCAAAATATTCCAAAATTTTCCAAAAATTTGCTAAATATCTGGGAAACTTCTAAATATCTCAAAAACTATCCGGATATTTGTGTGAAGGCCCATCACCTAGCTACTTGTCTTACAAATTTTCAACTTGAGCTACTATCCACAACAGGCACTCAAGATATAGAAACGGCCTCAATATTCCATCTTGTAGAATCACTGCTAGCCTGCGTCGCAGACACTGCAAACCACCGGTACATGTTTTCACCTAGGTTTTGAGTGACAAGTCCAGCTGCATCGCAGGCTAAATTACTGCTGACCAACGCCCCTTTAATTACCGTGGTGTGAAAAAGCTTTTATCAAAGAACTGATTCGAAACATGAACTACGTTAGATGATAATAATTGTATATAGTACTCCATTCAGTCCTATTACCATTACATATCATATACTTAGTCAGTTGCTGTACGTTATTTCATACATGACGTGAAACGGTGGTAGAAACCCATGCCTTCGTTAAAAAATAACCTAAAATTGTTGACACCTTTATTTGCACATTTACTGACGGGCAAACAGGCTTCAAACCGCATAAATTAGACTAAAGCGCGGGGAAATTAGTTGACCGCACTCTGTCACTTAGTGATTTAACCGCGGTCAAACGTAACTTTGAGTCATTCTGCATATATGTTACATTCCACATAATTATGGCATTCCGCGAGCCACGTCACATGTCATTCCGCAGACTCATTCCTCCTTTTACCCTCACCGTATTATTGAGGATATTAAAAAAATGCAATGAAATATCAACAAAAAGAAGCAATAAGCAAACTCATACATAACAGTGAGCCTTTCTTTGGGTACAGCTGTATATGCGCGTATTTTGCATAGGTTTTGATCAGTTGAAATCCAGTCAACGAAACTCTTTGCAAATATAACTGAGCGCGAAGAAACGGTGACTAGTACTACTTTCAAGTGGCAAAAAAGGCGATTTCAACGGTAAAGGCTGAAACTCAGCTCTTTGTAACTCGCCAAATAGCCGATCCCAAGCAAAGAAACACAATGTCGATCAGTATCCACACACCAGTTGCTTTTTAAAAAGGTTTTTTAGATAAATAGTGAGTTGATCGTAACTCACAGACTCACGAACAACTGGTCATCTTAAATTAAAATCTTTATCTTAAAAGGACTTTTTACGTTTGACCGCGTTTGACCTTAAGATAAACAAAATAAAGCACATTTGTAAAAGACTCTCATCTTGCATGTTATTTACAAATTCTTTGCGACATGCACTGTCTTGTCTTGTCTTGCAATTTCTCCTCTCTCGGTATGGTTTCCTTTCCAAGTTTAAAGGAAATAGCGTGATATAGGATGCCGCACATTATACATTAGCAACAAATTCAAGCATTTCTGCGTATACGGGAGTATTTTTTGCGCTGAGAACTTTAAAATCTCTTCGAGAACACTTATTTACTTTCCGCGAAAGAATTTATATGACGTCGAAACAACATACCATGAAAGCAAATAGCATACAATGCTTTTGCGGCGCTTTGATTGGCTTGTCAGCTTATTATAGTTTAATGGAAAAGAGTTATTAAAATTCACAATACATGTCGGCTTGACACCGAGCCAAAACAATTGCTTTCGGCATCTTAGACGCAAACCCTTCGCTATGGCAGGCAACTCTACACATGAAACGTAAGTAAATGCAGTTTTAAACTGTTTCCTCCGCATTTGGCATATTTATGTTCATTCAATATCATCAGATGCTGTAGTTCGCCGTTTGCGGGTGTAACTGTTCAGTGGAGATAGTTCGCCTTAGGCCCTCGGCGTCGATTAAAGAGTGCGCTTGGATTTTCGTAACTGAAACGTGGCCTAAAAGATTCGCAATGGAGAAATCATAGCCCCTGAGGTTTTCGGAAAGGTCGTATTTGCTGTTTTTGGCAATCAAAACCGGCAGGTAGCATTTTTGGAAAGAAAATAGTTCCCTTGAAATTTCGTGTAAACTTCATTTCAGCTTGCATTTTCTCAAAGGAATGTTTTTGTTCCCTAACATCTTCGGGCAATTAAAATTTCAGCTAGGGAATCTGAACAGATGAACTTCTTCTATAAAAATATCACTTTACTCGTTTAGCTGTACATGCTATCGATTCTTGCGCATATATTCCGCTTTTTAATAAAGAAAACAGTGGGAATATTATCGACTTGGAGATTAACTATTGAAATTCGTATGTCTGGTTTTAATGTAAAGCGTCTAGCGGGATTTGGAAAGGCAATTTGACACGGGTTCTCGTTGGACACAGTTTGGCCTTATTACATCAGATAGAATGACCAACATTGATTATAAACTGTGCGAACGAGCAGCACGTTACTTATTAAACTTACGTATATGAATAGTAATAATAATAGTAATTTACTAATTTATATAGCGCGTATTTACATATTCTGATCAATAGCGCTTTACAATCATATATTTAAGAGAAAACGAAAATACATTACCATAAAAATAAAATAAAGTTATAGATTATAAAAATACTTCTTAAAAAGATAAGTTTTAAGTCGAGATTTAAAACTGTCAAGTGATGTTGCTTTATCGAAGCTCCACGGGTAGGCCATTCCAGAGTTTCGGAGCTGCTGCTGAAAATGATCTTGCTCCCAATGTTGTAAGCATCTTTCCCTTGGGATGGTCCAATAAGAGCTTACCAGTAGACCTAAGATTATATAATGAGTTCGATTTTATACTAATAAGATCGCTAAGATAAGTTGGCGCCAGGCCATAAATACATTTAAAAGTCAAAAGTAAAATCTTATAATCAATACGCAAAGAAACCGGCAGCCAGTGCAGCTCGTAAAGCGCCGGTGTAATGTGAGAAAATTTTCCGATGCCACAAATAAGTCTTGCTGCTGCATTTTGTACACGCTGTAATTTAGCGATCTGCCCCTTTGGTAAGCCAAACAATAAACCATTACAATAATCAAGACGGCTGCTTATAAAAACATGAACCATGGTAATTAAAGAATCCCTCGATAGGTATTTCTTAATACGTCTCAAGTTATGTAAATGATAAAATGCCGCATTACAAGCCTTGTTTATATGATCAGTCATGCTTAAGTTGCTGTCAAACCACGATCCAAGGTTTTTAACACATGGGCTTGGACTGATACGATTATTGCCCACAGTAATGGAACACGAATCTAATTTATCAAGCTGTTGTCGCGTACCGACCAACAAAAACTCGGTTTTTTCATCATTGATCATCAACCGATCTTGAATCATCTATTTCCTCACCGCGTCAATGCACTTTTCCATTGCTTGTATAGCATCAGCTTGAGCAGTGTTGCCGAGTGGTTTGAAACTCAGATACAGCTGCGTATCGTCCGCGAAACAATGAGCATCAGGAAGATAATGTTCCACGATCTTAAACAGCTTGGACGCATATATTATGAATAGCAGAGGCCCTAAACATGAGCCTTGAGGTACTCTGCAGTTCAAGTCAAAAGGACGAGAAAGAACGCCATGTACAGAAACGCGCTGACTTCTATCAGACAAGTACGATCTAAACCAATCCAGAGCAGTCCCACGTATGCCAACCTCGTCAGATAGCCTCTCTAAAAGTATTTGATGATCAACGGTGTCAAAGGTAGCACTCAGATCCAATAAAATTAACAAAGTGACGTGTTGAGAGTTCATCTTTAACAAAATATCGTTCATCACCTTGATAAGTGCAGTTTCAGTGCTATGGAATTTCCTGTAAGAAGATTGAAGCGCAGGAAAGATAGCATTTGAAACCATGTGATCGTAAACTTGATTAAAAACAACTTTTTCAGTCAACTTGGATATGTATTGCAAGTTACTAACTGGTCTGTAATTTTTGTACAGTAAATCCAATCCAGGTTTCTTCAAGATAGGATTAATAAGCCCACATTTCCAATCATCCGCAAATTCTCCAGAATTAAGAGACAGGTTGATCATTTTAGTAATGACTGGTAATAGCACATCAGCACAGCTGATTACCATAGGTGTTGACATCGGATCAAACATACAGCTCTTCTTCGGAGAGCAGCCAATCAGCTTACTGACTGCACTTTCAGTTAAAGGGATAAAGCTGTCCAGTATTCTAGTTGGTAACGTTTTCACATAGTCAAAATGGGAATCATGCAAACAATCAGCTAGTCTGTCCAATTTGACATGGATGGCGTCAATCTTTTCAACAAAGAAGCTACCCATTTCATCGGCTAAAACCAGCTTGTCACTAGTTGGTGGGAAAGTTACTTCATGACCTTGATTTAGCAATCTCTTTATTGCTGAGAATAGGTTCCTTTGATTGGAGCCATTTTCAACAATAAAATCTGAGTAAAATTTACGACGGGCTTCATTCATCAGGTAGGTTGTAAAGTTCCTCTTCATTTTAAATTCAAGCAAATGACGGACACATCGAGATCGACGCCATTTTCTTTCAGCTCTCCGTCTTTCCCTCCTTGATTCCCTAATATCTTCACTAAACCAAGGTACCAAAGGCCTCACTGTGATAAACTTAGTGACAAGTGGCGCATGACGACGAAGAGCCGCAGATAATGTAGAATTGTAACATTTAACAAGATCATTCAGAGCATCAGGGCTGTCTGTACAAAGCGAAGTTGTAGAGAGTTCGTCACATAACAGGTTAACGTCAACAACTTTGGTCTTCCTGAAAGAGATTGTTTTTTTTCGGGAGCGGTGGCTTGTCCAGGGTTAGATCACAGATCAAAGTAAAGTGATCAGAAAACAGACAGTCAGTCACAGGGTTGTTAGCCAATAAGGAGTCGCACTGTCGAGTAATGATCAGATCCAGGGTGTGTCCTGACTCGTGCGTTGACTCGTTTACATGTTGTTGAAGGCCCATTGAACTGAGCTTAGTTTAGCCATATAGCGAGTGCTTTGATCACTGCTGCTTTATAAATGCAATTTCAATTTCTCCTCTGTCAGTGAGGTTTCATTTCCAATTTTATACTGAGGAAGTAGTGTGATATGGGATCCCGCACATTGTACATTAACAGTAGCAACAAATCCACGCATGCCGCATTTCTGCGAATGTTAGCGAAATTTTTCCGCGAAAACTTATTTAATTTCCGAGAACAGCCTTGACTTACATGACGCCGAATCAACAGACCAAGAAAAATGGCATACAATGTTTTTTTTTTTACGGCGATTTTTTTGGTCTATTTAGGCCATTGTCTTGCTAGAGCAATAGTTCTATTGAGAGGACAGAAAGTCACGCTGGTATGTGTAAAGGTATTGTTCTCTCATATTAGCATTTAAAAACGACATAGACGTTTCTAATTATTCCATTAGGGATGAAAATGTCTCTACTTCGGTCGGCTTGACGCAAGCTGAGAATCTCGACTTGGGTTTCAACTCAACAATCATTTTTCCTCGTAAAGTAGCACATACAGCAGCGCCACTGGTTTTGGAGAAATTTTTAAATTTAATTGAAATAAAAAATAAATAAAACTAAAACGTTTCATTGCAGTACCGTTAATTTTGTGTTTGATTTCTGTGGTAAAGAAAAAAGAAAAGTCAGGGATGGTGTAAAAAATCCATGATCATGTCCAGAGAAGAGAATCCATACTCCGTTGATTGATCTTGTTTCAGTCGTATTTAATTAAATTTGAAATGAAATATAACATTGCTCCAAAGTTAAACCAAACGAAAGGGAAATAAAACTTCAAAAACAAAAGAGACGAAGCGACAAAGTGAGATAAAATCCAAAAACAAAAACTCCTCAAAAAAAAAACAACAACAACACACGACAAAAGTGTCTAAGTCAACTCAAGTTCATATTAAAACTCAAACCTGATTGGTTGAGAGAAAACACGCGCGTCGCGCGTATAAAAAAAAACATACCAAGGGGGGAAGGGAAGAGAAAATTTGTGTTTCGAAATATTACAAATTTCAAGAAAAATATAACATCTTCCCCCTCGATCAGTGTTCCTTTAGAAAGAGTCATCCAGTTCATGAAGAAACTGATCGACTGCACGCCTCCTATCTTCCCCCGCAATAGCAGCATTCCTTCTCTGCCTTTGCGAAGTCCTTGTCCCTGGTTCAGCAGTCTCTTCTCGGTCTGCAACTCCAACCTCTCGAACTTCCAATGGAAACAGTTTCTGCAAGGGTCTTCGTTTACCAGTGCTTGAGGCAACTTCCACTGTAGCTCCCCTGACGAAACCATGAATTTGCAGTGAAATTACGTCTTCTTCTGGTAAGTAACACCTTTTCACAGGAATGTAATCAACTTTCGACAGATCAGACAACCAATTTGAGTACCTCACAGTAAGTTCTTCGTTGAAAGGGTCGTCCCAGTCAATCTTCAACTTGCACAAATCCTGAAAGAGGGCTTTAATCGTGACGAACAGCGATGAAACCAGACCAAGAGGGTCATAGAGTTTGGCAACAACTCTCAACACTGAGCGCTTGCTTAATGGCAGTTTCTTGGCAAATTGCACAAGCCAATCAAAACGAAAAATGAAGCTGTCCCTTTCAATGTCCCAGTTTAAGCCCAGAATCTTCTTTTCGCTTGAAACAGCGCCACCTTCAGCTCCAAGATGAGTTTGTGCATACGTTCCGTCCTCTTCACATAACTCAGACTCAGACGTCGATTTGGCAGGTACTCCTTCCTCTTGTTCGATCCAATGCATCAGCTTTTCAGAACTTGAAATCCATTTTCTCAAGTTGAATCCGGCTTCGTTCATTCTCAATCTTGCCTTTTTGTAGAGCTCGAATGCTTCAGGTGCACTGTCCTTCCCCCCCACTGAAGTCATCCACATAGAGCGAGGTCAGAAAATCATTACAAATTGAGGATCTTCTTCTCCATAATTAGCCACGTGGTGTCTAATTGTTCCGTTCAACAGAAAGGGGGAGCTTGTGACACCAAAAACCAAGCGCTTCACAATAATTCTGGAATGTTCATCATTAGGATCATCTATCCACGGAAAGCGCAACACATCTCGGTCATCTTCTGCGACCTGAACCATCAAGAAGGCCTTTTCTATGTCGGCCGCCAAGGCAACTCGATGATACCTGAATCGCATAAGCACATCAGGTGTGTCACAAAGCAACGATGGACCTGCATGAAGACCGTCGTTCAACGATGGACCAGTAGACTTGGCAGACGCATCATAGACTATCCTCACCTTAGTTGTCTGTTTATCCTCGCGTACAACTGGATGGTGCGGCAAATAATGAAGGCGACCAACCTCGACTGGTGCGTCGGAATCGACAGCGGAGATTATCCCTTGCGACGATTGCTCTTCAATTATGCGGTTATACTCTTCGAACAGCTCAGGATTTCTTCTGAGACGTTTTAGAACCGAAGCCAGGCGGGTAACTGCTAAGGCGTAGTTATCTGGTAGTAACACGTGCTGTTCCTTCTAAGGGAGAGAAACTTCATAACGACCGTTGTGTAGATGAATCGTATCCAAGAACTTCTCATGCACGGACCGTTCCTGTGTTGAAACACCGATAGCTTCCAACTCTCAGAAATTCTTTACTTGCTCTAACAGCTGGTCGTCACCTTTCTTGTCAGTACCAAGGTCGTCACATACAGAGGTTTCTAGCTTCAGGGTATGGGTAGTAACCATATTAACACCAGCATCTGCACCAGATGTGTAGGGCATGGGACCAGATAACACCCATCCAAGACTCGTCTTCATCGCCACAGGTCCTGATTCCCCCGTTTCGTCTCTCCAGTAAAGAACGACCAGTAGAAATCGTTTCCAATCAACACGTCTACTTCTGAACCACAGCTTTCGGATGGTTGATCAGCAAGTTTCAAGTCTGCCAGATGACTGAAGGACTGTTGCGCAAACTGCACGGCTTGTTCCTTTAGAGGGCTGCAGATGAGAGGGACGGAGAGAGCAGTCATCTGGACACCTGAGCATTCACTCAGTCCCCTAACACAGAGTTCCACGACGTCACACTCTCTTAATTCTTCATTTTCTTGTCCAAACGTTTTGATGAGTAGCTTCTCTTTCCTCTTGGACAACAGACCCAATTTTCTTTTCGCTCGTTCAGATATGTAACTCCGCTGGCTGCCACTGTCAAATAGAATGCGCATCTTCACAACAGGATGTTGTTGATGGATCCTTGATACAGAGGCGATGGCCGTTTGTAGTAGAATTGACGTGTTTGAGTCCACGTACACCGTTGTAGAGGACTTGCTTCCTCTGCAGTCCGCTTCGTTAGCCCACACCACGTTGTTTCTTTGAGATGTATTTTCTGAGATGACGCGATCACAGCTGGCCCGTTCACAGATTGACATATGATGTCTTCCCGAGCAAATACGACACGTCTTGTTTGGAGAACAATCTTTTGCTAAGTGGCTGCGACGCAAGCAAACAAAGCAGCGGCCCTGTCGTTTTAACAGATTTCGTCTGGCTTCAATGTCAGTAATTATACTACAACTAGCGTGGGGTGCCTCTGGCTACAGAAGGTACAGGTTACAGATCCCTCAGATTGATTAGTGAGAGCTGACGCAGATGAAACCTCTTTACCCTTACTTGTCGGCACTGATAAAGGCTTCTTTGGAGTGGGAGAGTCGGTTGGGTTTGTTCCAATCGGTTCGCAACGCTCTCTCGCTTCAATTTCATGATCGAATGCCTTTAGTAGAACATCCAAATCCCACTGTGGGTCATCCACGGTCCTCGATATGATTAAACGCATGCTCGAGGGTAATTTCTCCATGAGAAGGGGAATCAAAAGTTTCCCATACGAGCCAGAATCTATTCCCAGGGCTTGCAAGGCTCGAACATGTGCCTCAATTCGATCATAAAGAAAGCGTAAACGTTTTAAGTCATTGTCAACAGTTACTGCTGCTAACTTCACTAATCCCTCCATGTGAGCATTAATGATTATCTGAGGTTGCCCAAAACGCTTTTTTAGAATGGATTTTGCTGCTTCATAGTTTTCTGCTGTCAGCGGTAGCCCTCGGATGGCTCCTGCGGCGGGACCTTCTAGTAAACTTCTCAAATAATTGAATTTATCAACATCTGATAAACTATAATTGTCATCGACAGCACTTGCAAACGAGTCCCAGAATGGACTGAAGGAAATGGGATCACCATAGAATTTCTTAAGAGTAATCTTCGGCAGTTTCGCCTTTCCAGCTCCCAAACTTTCAGTAAACGAGTTAGAATTAGAATGAGAAATTGACTTATCTGAGTGTCCGGCCTTTTCCAGTTCCAATACGTGTAGAGTTTCGTCAATTTCCACTATCATCTGATGAATAGATTCTCTGAAGGTTCCAGTTTCCTTGATTTCATCTTCGATGTGCTCTTCTTTCATTAACGCCAGAATTTCGTCGTCCAAGGCTCCAAGAATGTTCAGTTTTTCCGTAAGAGCAATCCGATAGGTTTTCAATTGATTCGCCAGAGTGGGTTCAAATTCATTGAGTAAGGCTTATACCTTTTCCAGAGTCGTCGTAACGTATCCTTTATGGCCTCCACGAATTCTTCTTTTCTTTTTCAGCTCTTCGTCAGACATTTTTCCAGTTAGAGTGAGCTGTTAGAGTGAATTCTTCAGTTCAGTCGCTTTGTTCCCGGGTCCCGGCGCCATGTAAAAAATCCATGTTCATGTCCAGAGAAGAGAATCCATACTCCATTGATTGATCTTGTTTCAGTCGTATTTAATTAAATATGAAATGAAATATAACATTGCTCCAAAGTTAAACCAAACGAAAGGGAAATAAAGCTTCAAAAACAAAAGAGACGAAGCGACAAAGTGAGATAAAATTCAAAAACAAAAACTCCTCAAAAAAACAACACACACACGACAAAAGTGTCTACGTCAACTCAAGTTCATATTGAAACTCAAACCTGATTGGTTGAGAGAAAACACGCGCGTCGCGCGTACAAAACAAACATACCAAGGGGGGAAGGGAAGAGAAAATTTGTGCTTCGAAATATTACAAATTTCAAGAAAAATATAACACTCGAGACATGCAACGCACCTTTGTGTACGACACCCAGCCAATTTCATCTTATTTAATTTGATTTGATTTGAGATTTGTAATTAGTAGGCGAAGAGCCACCTTGTGGAAGTACTGCTAATAAATCGTTATTATTATTATTATTATTATTATTATTATTATTATTATTATTATTATTATTATTGCGTTCGACGAAGGAAGAACGCTTCCTAATCTTCTGGGTTGCCTGTTATCGCATAGGTGCCCTGTGCACGCAAGCGAAAGCTGACCGTGTTTTTTCGTTCCATGGTTCACCTTTTCGGCGCCATTTTGAATGACGTCACAATTTCGTTGCGCAAAGCATTCTGCCTCGTAATAATAATAATTGCGTTCGCAGAACGCAGTTCTAATCCAGACTGAATCGAGATTTTTGGACAACGGGTGAACGGGTGGGTCTTGACAAGAGCTGCCCCTGCAATCTGCAAGCAATCTGCGGGGGCGAACATCGCCAAGCCAACTCAAAAGCTTTCAAAATGGCGGCCGTCGGTGAGGAAGACGAAAGTGATTTCTAAATGTCTTAAATGAGCTGCTACAGTCTGGAAATGGCGAAAGTAAAAATGGCGGCGATACAATTATAATGAGTGGACAATTCATCGAGTAAAAGCGGAATTGAATCGACAAAATCTTTCGAAAACAAGACCTGTTTGATCGAGTTGTTGAACACGAAGAAATTGGGGTTCTGCCAGAGACCTCTGCTGGCAGGGAAGGTTCTTTGTGGCGAGGATTGGCGATTGAAGTGGATGATCTGCCACCTTACCTCTCAAGAAACGACCTCGGCTGAAATTTGTTATATCAGGATAAACAAATGTCTGAGAAATATTTTGTACACCTTTTTACACCACGGATCGGTCATTTCGATTTCGTCACTGAAACAAACAAATATGCCATGCGAAGGAACAAACCATGTTGGGTCGGAACAAGTCCTGAGGAGCTGAAGGAATTTCTGGGGATTACTGTCTGGATAAAGCTCAGACAATTGCCGATTTCTACAATAATTTGTTCGTTGCTGCTACAACTATTTTCAGAAACTATGTTTTAATATTGTGTTAGTCAAAGTTGATATTTTTTAGGCTTTCCAAGATGCTGTCAATGTGCTTTTAGTGTGCAAAGATCATCATGGACCACATGGCCCTCCATATGGTGGTTTTAGGGTTAACATACCAAACCTACCAATACTCGAACGCACTTTCTAATCTACGATTACTACTAGTTATTATTATTATTTACAGATTAGAATGGACAAAGTCGATAAAAGTGCAAATATTTTAAGAACTGGATACCATAGACTTCGTAACTTTTCAATGTTGTTATATAGAGTTTAACAACCTTTGCTCGTTAGTTTTTTTCTACTCTCAATAATACGAACAGGTAGGATTGTTTATTTAATCGATGCCGCAGGAATAAGTGCCATTTTTCTGGCATAATTAGAAACATTATACCTCCAGCCGAGCTTAATTTTGAGCATAATACGCTGATTTCATGCGTGACGCCCGAAAGCATAATACTCGAATTTACGAGCATAATCCGACAGACCATAGCGTACTTGACCTCGTTTCCTTTGAGAGAATAGTAATTTACATGACGCCACACCAACAGACCAAGAAAGCAAATGGCATACGATGTTTTTACGGCGCTTTTGATTGGCTTGTTAGCGTGTCACAGCTGAGTGGAAAAGAGTTATTAAAATGAATACTAAATGTCACCTTGAACGCCCGTATAGTGAGTAACAGGCTTGTGATCGGTGAATACTGGAAACTGAGCCTAAACAAGCTCACTCGGCTTCTCAGACGCAAACCCTGCGATATGGCAGACAATTCTACAAATGAAATGTAAGTGAATGTCACATGAAACTGTTTCTTCTGCAGTTGACACATTTCTGTTCATGAGATATCATAAGATGCTATGGTCCATTGTTTGCATGTGTAATTATTTAAACTTGAGTTTGATCAGATCCCAATTGGCAAATGTGATAGAGAGCATTGAACTCAGGATCGGCTGTTTATCGAGTTACGAGTTGAGTTGAGTTTGAGTTTCTAATTTGGAGTAAAGATTTTTGGCACATAAAAGTGGTAAACATTGAGTACAAGTCACTGCGAAGACACTGGTTTCTTCGCGCTCAAATTTACCGCCGGCATAGGACACGACACCAGCTGAGTTGAGTCTCAGTCGAGTTTGAGTTGAGTTCGCGTTAAGTTTGAGTTAAGATTAACTGAAGATCGAGTTACTGTTTATGCCATTTTTTGCCACTTAAAAGTGGTACAAGTCACAAACCCAAACCCTTGAGACCAAGTATTGAATCCAACATGTTGCATTTGTTTGGCCACCTCCTTCAACACTGTGCAACGTCGTCCAACAATGTTGGATGATGTTGCAATCCTCTGGCCGGGCCTTTAGTCAATTGCTTTACGTTATTTGAATCAGTTCATATAACTAACGATGACGGTAGAAACAACCGAAACACGTCTTCGTTAAAACCTAACAATGGTGGCACCTTTATGTTGTACATCAGCTCACTGACTTCAAATAGAGATAGCAACAGACTTCAATCCGCATAAATAAAATTTCAAGCGCGGGAAAATTTGTTGACCACACACTGTCACTTCGTGATTTAAGTCATTCAGCATATTATACATTCCACATAATTATGACATTCCGCAAACTCAGTCATTACTTCTTTTACCCGGCCTTACCGTGCTATTCGGAATATTCAAAATGTGCTATGACATACAAAAAATATCAACGAAAAGAAGGCAATAAGCAAGCTCATACACACCAATGGGTCTTTCTGTGTATGAATTGACTACGCGTTTTATGTTACTACACATATGTCTCTATTTTGCGTATGTTTTTGTTGATCGCTTATCTGAGTGTTTTTATCAGTTGAAATCCAATCAACAAACTCTATGCAAATGTAACTGAGCGCGAAGAAAACAGTGTTTCATTGTCTTTGCTGTGGCTTGTACTACTTTTCAAAAAAAAACGGTAATGCCAACCAGTATCCACATACCAGTTGCTTCAAAAAGACTTTAATAAAGTTACTCACAGACTCACAAAAAACTGGTCATCTGGTCATGTGGCGTTTAAATTTTTACGTTTCACCGCGGTTGATCTCGCGATATATAAGCAATGCATATTTGTATACGACTCACAGTTTCATGTTATTTACAAATTTTTGCCACATTGTTTTATAAAGTGCATTTTCTCCGCTGTCAGTCTGGTTTCCTTTCCAAATATACTGAAGCAACAAATCGAAGAATAGGGGGGTACTTTTCCGAGCGTGAACTAAGGGCCACCGGACTATAAGTTCGGTTATCGTAATACTACATCTGCAGCAACAAGAATAATGTCGGCATAATAATCATATTCCGTATGCTCATTTTTTCAGAAACTAGCACGGACAAATGAAAAATAAAAGTGCGGATATTTTAAGAACTGGATACCCTAGACTTTGTAACTTTTCAATGTTGTTATAAAGAGTTTAACAACCTTTGCTTATTAGTTCTTTTCTTCTCTCAAAAATATGAACAAGTAGGATTGTTTATTTAATGAATGCCGCAGGAAAAAGTGCCATTTTTTCTGGCATAATTAGAAACATAATACCTCCAGCCGAACTTAATCTTGAGCTTATTTGTCAGTTGGATCGGTTTCCTTTGTTTTTTTTAGGGGAGTATATTGCATAACCCCTCATCATTATTCACTGTCTGAAAAGTTGGTGGCGGCTTTGATTGTAACAGGGGAGGGCGGGGCTGAAACAATAGCTGAAACGTTTCACCGCGGTTGATCTCGCGATAAGCAATGCATATTTGTATACGACTCACAGTTTCATGTTATTTACAAATTTTTGCCACATTGTTTTATAAAGTGCAATTTCTCCGCTGTCAGTCTGGTTTCCTTTCCAAATATACTGAAGCAACAAATCGAAGAATAGGGGGGTACTTTTCCGAGCGTGAACTAAGGGCCACCGGACTATAAGTTCGGTTATCGTAATACTACATCTGCAGCAACAAGAATAATGTCGGCATAATAATCATATTCCGTATGCTCATTTTTTCAGAAACTAGCATGGACAAATGGAAAATAAAAGTGCGAATATTTTAAGAACTGGATACCCTAGACTTTGTAACTTTTTAATGTTGTTATATATGGGTTATTGACCAAGCGTGAGGTCAAGATGGCGGGATATTGGCCAAGTTATTTTTTTTGCGTGTTTATGGACCGAGACGAAGTCGAGGTCCATAAACACGCAAAAAAAGAACGAGGCCAATATCTCGCCATCTTGACCGAAAAAGCTTGGTCAATAAAGGATTTATTATATGACTCAAAGGACGCCATTAATTTAAAGACAGTAAAACGCGGGACGAACGGGCTATCGAGCGGTCAAGATGGCTCCATCTTGACCTCGCGGGTAGCTAATCACAGCAGGAGAATTGATTCATCTTGACCGCTGAAAGAGTTAGTCATATAATAAATAGAGTTTAACAACCTTTGCTCGTTAGTTCTTTTCTTCTCTCAATAATATGAACAGGTAGGATTGTTTATTTAATGAATGCCGCAGGGGAAAAAGTGCCATTTTTTCTGGCATAATTAGAAACATAATACCTCTAGCCGAGCTTAATTTTAAGCATAATACCCTGACTTCATGAGTGATGCCCGAAAGCATAATAATCGATTTTACGAGCATAATCCGACAGACCATAGCGTACTTGAACTCGTTTCCTTTGAGAGAATAGTAATTTACATGACGCCACACCAACAGACCAAGAAAGCAAATGGCATACGATGTTTTTACGGCGCTTTTGATTGGCTTGTCAGCGTGTTACAGCTGAGTGGAAAAGAGTTATTAAAATGAATACTAAATGTCACCTTGAACGCCCGTATAGTGAGTAACAGGCTTGTGATCGGTGAATACTGGAAACTGAGCCTAAACAAGCTCACTCGGCTTCTCAGACGCAAACCCTGCGATATGGCAGACAATTCTACAAATGAAATGTAAGTGAATGTCACATGAAACTGTTTCTTCTGCAGTTGACACATTTCTGTTCATGAGATATCATAAGATGCTATGGTCCATTGTTTGCATGTGTAATCATTTAAACTTGAGTTTGATCAGATCCCAATTGGCAAATGTGATAGAGAGCATTGAACTCAGGATCGGCTTATCGAGTTACGAGTTGAGTTGAGTTTGAGTTTCTAATTTGGAGTAAAGATTTTTGGCACATAAAAGTGGTAAACATTGAGTACACGTCACTGCGAAGACTCTGGTTTCTTCGCGCTCAAATTTACCGCCGGCATGGGACACGACACCAGCTGAGTTGAGTTTCAGTCGAGTTTGAGTTGAGTTCGAGTTAAGTTTGAGTTAAGACAGTTAACTGAAGATCGAGTTACTGTTTATGCCATTTTTTGCCAGTTAAAAGTGGAACAAGTCCCAAACCCAAACCCTTGAAATCAAATATTGAATCCAACATGTTGCATTCGTTTGGCTACCTCATTCAATAGTGTGCAACGTCGTCCAACAATGTTGGATGATGTTGCAATCCTCTGGCCGGGCCTTTAGTCAATTGCTTTACGTTATTCAGTTCATAACTAACGATGACGGTAGAAACAACCGAAACACGTCTTCGTTAAAACCTAACAATGGTGGCACCTTTATGTTGTACATCAGCTCACTGACTTCAAATAGAGATAGCAACCGACTTCAATCTGCATAAATAAGATATAAAGCGCGGGAAAATTTGTTGACCACACACTGTCACTTCGTGATTTGAGTCATTCAGCATATTATACATTCCACATAATTATGACATTCCGCAAACTCAGTCATTACTTCTTTTACCCGGCCTTACCGTGCTATTCGGAATATTCAAAATGTGCTATGACATACAAAAAATATCAACGAAAAGAAGGCAATAAGCAAGCTCATACACACCAATGGGCCTTTCTGTGTATGAATTGACTACGCGTTTTAGGTTACTACACATATGTCTCTATTTTGCGTATGTTTTTGTTGATCACTTATCTGAGTGTTTTTATCAGTTGAAATCCAATCAACAAACTCTATGCAAATGTAACTGAGCGCGAAGAAAACAGTGTTTCATTGTCTTTGCTGTGGCTTGTACTACTTTTCAAAAAAAACGGTAATGCCAACCAGTATCCACATACCAGTTGCTTCAAAAAGACTTTAATAAAGTTACTCACAGACTCACAAAAAACTGGTCATCTGGTCATGTGGCGTTTAAATTTTTACGTTTCACCGCGGTTGATCTCGCGATAAGCAATGCATATTTGTATACGACTCACAGTTTCATGTTATTTACAAATTTTTGCCACATTGTTTTATAAAGTGCAATTTCTCCGCTGTCAGTCTGGTTTCCTTTCCAAATATACTGAAGCAACAAATCGAAGAATAGGGGGGTACTTTTCCGAGCGTGAACTAAGGGCCACCGGACTATAAGTTCGGTTATCGTAATACTACATCTGCAGCAACAAGAATAATGTCGGCATAATAATCATATTCCGTATGCTCATTTTTTCAGAAACTAGCACGGACAAATGAAAAATAAAAGTGCGGATATTTTAAGAACTGGATACCCTAGACTTTGTAACTTTTCAATGTTGTTATCAAGAGTTTAACAACCTTTGCTTATTAGTTCTTTTCTTCTCTCAAAAATATGAACAAGTAGGATTGTTTATTTAATGAATGCCGCAGGAAAAAGTGCCATTTTTTCTGGCATAATTAGAAACATAATACCTCCAGCCGAACTTAATCTTGAGCTTATTTGTCAGTTGGATCGGTTTCCTTTGTTTTTTTTAGGGGAGTATATTGCATAACCCCTCATCATTATTCACTGTCTGAAAAGTTGGTGGCGGCTTTGATTGTAACAGGGGAGGGCGGGGCTGAAACAATAGCTGAAACGTTTCACCGCGGTTGATCTCGCGATAAGCAATGCATATTTGTATACGACTCACAGTTTCATGTTATTTACAAATTTTTGCCACATTGTTTTATAAAGTGCATTTTCTCCGCTGTCAGTCTGGTTTCCTTTCCAAATATACTGAAGCAACAAATCGAAGAATAGGGGGGTACTTTTCCGAGCGTGAACTAAGGGCCACCGGACTATAAGTTCGGTTATCGTAATACTACATCTGCAGCAACAAGAATAATGTCGGCATAATAATCATATTCCGTATGCTCATTTTTTCAGAAACTAGCACGGACAAATGAAAAATAAAAGTGCGGATATTTTAAGAACTGGATACCCTAGACTTTGTAACTTCTCAATGTTGTTATCAAGAGTTTAACAACCTTTGCTTATTAGTTCTTTTCTTCTCTCAAAAATATGAACAAGTAGGATTGTTTATTTAATGAATGCCGCAGGAAAAAGTGCCATTTTTTCTGGCATAATTAGAAACATAATACCTCCAGCCGAACTTAATCTTGAGCTTATTTGTCAGTTGGATCGGTTTCCTTTGTTTTTTTTAGGGGAGTATATTGCATAACCCCTCATCATTATTCAATGTCTGAAAAGTTGGTGGCGGCTTTGATTATAACAGGGGAGGGCGGGGCTGAAACAATAGCTGATAACAATAACAAAACAATGCAATATATATTTCCCCTGCTCATATTCCCCTGTTCATATTTCTCTGCTTATATTCCCCTCGACTTAGTCTCCCATTACGTGTTAGCCTGCATTGCAGGCGTATTTTGTGAGGCGAGCGTATAATTTCGTTTGCGAGCCGCCATCTTTGATTTGAGAAACCGAGGAATATTGGGGAGAGTACAAATTAAGGATTGTAGGGATGGGAAAGTGTGGTGGGGGTGGGGGTGGGGGAGGGGCAAGAAAAATACGCCTTCCCGTGTCCATTGTTCTCTTGAGGCACTCTGTTCGTGAGCAAACGGAACCTCTGATTGGAGCGGCACAGTGGAATGGATTGATGCGTGTCAATATTTTGTAAATCGATAGATGTAAATTTTTGTTTGTGGCAAAACGATAAAAAGCAATGCAAGGCAGTTTGGCGAGATTCAACTCTTCTCTGGAAGAATGTCTCAACGATATATCCGAGATGGGAATGTCGCGCGAATTACGTGCAGAACAGGTTAAAGCGATGTTTTTCATTAGTATGCGAACAAGATCCCTCGGCAGTTCTGTCGGTTGGCTTTGGGAAGAGCCTGATATTCTAGCTGTTCGTTCGTGTAAAAGTAAAATTATCTGGAAAGGCTTGCCGAGCGTACTGGTCGTATATTCACTGAAAAGCATTGTTCAAGACCAGTTGGCAGAAGCAGCATCAATGGGAATGAAAGCAGGAGGGCTTGGAGATTGCCGCCTGGATGGAAGTACCAGATTATTTTCGGTTCTGCGGAGGAGGTTCTCTGAAAGCCACTGATTTATTTCTTCACCAAAGAAGAGATTCCTCGCTTCACCAACAAATATGCGCGATCATTGTAGATGAGTTGCACACTGTCGAAACTTGGACCGGGAAAAGGTTTTTATTTGTTGAAAACACACACACATTGTTTCTTATACAATGCTTTTTTCACCACAACCTTCGCTTGATCATCACGCGGCATTCGAACCGTCACATCATTTTTCTTAAGGGACTCAAATAGACCACTTTCAAGCCATTATTTGGCAAATCATCTACATTTAGTCGATTTAACATGTCATCCTCTCTCAGTTTTCAATGCAACTGACGCAGGAGCTTCGATCGACGGCCTTAATAATTCTATACAACTGGCCCAAGTTAGGAATTTTCCTACCACAGGGATTGCCGACACGGACAGAATATTTGCGGCATCTTGCACCAGCGAAAACCCTACTTCACTAAAAGTATCTGGCAAGAACACCTCGAAGCATTCCTTCCGTTTTGAAGGCCGGAAAAATTATCTGATGGCGAATGACCTTGCTTTTCAAGATTTCCAAACTTTACTTTGAATGAGGTTTTGTTTGACTCGCGGGCTGCTAGACGTGTCTTTGTTTTTGTCGCATGTGAATTTTGTTTCCGGCGGAATAATTCTTCAGTTTTGATTGGCTGGCAATTTATTTGCGGGAGAGCGATCAAGCCGAACTAATTAGGGGGTGTTTCTCGTTTTCACAGAGTTATCGGGCAGGCGTTTTCTCTCTTTACGCCTCCACCCCGCCCCCTTCGACTCGCCCCAGCTCCTTGCGTTTTAGTGAAATTCAACATGGCGCCGCCTACTCGACAAAATACATCACGCGCCCACCGAAAACGCCTGCACTGCAGGCTAATTACGTGTAAACTCTAAACAATAAACAAACAAATACAAACGAAAATTCGGATCTTACATACAATATTAGCGCTTTGCCAAGGGTGGTTGTTATTTAATCTTAAGCAAATTTCTACTCCTTTGGTTTCATTTCATATAGAACATATACCACCTTGTAGTAAAAACCCGTAAACCTGTAAGGACACTCGAATCGAAAGACCCTGAAAAGATGTCCTGGGTTAAGATTTCATCTTCACTATCGTTCATCGTTGTTTACAATGCTAGCCGAGAGCTCACTTTTCCCAAAATTTAGCAGCAGCCGTTCAATCACGTGTAGTGCACTGAATGCACTGTTTAAGCAAAAGTAACAGACATGTTTACCATGCATACCAGCAGGTAAAAGAAAATATCTATACATATTGTTCTTTGTACCAGAAAACAAAACACGTTGTCTACGCAATGTTGTAATAAATTCAGAAAACCGCAAATCAGAAAACATGTTTATAGTCGAAATCTCACAATCTGCCTTTAAAAATAAATTTAAAGTAAAACTCGACCAAGTAGAAAATAAGCGGGCGCATGAGGGCTCGCAAGTTCGGCTTACACACTTTGTACCTCGGTCGCCCTTCGGGATACGTGCTATGCGCCAGCGAAGATATGGCTCGCGGTTATTGATTTTCAAAATGGCGAACAACAAGGTGAGACGTTAACCCTTTAACGCCCAGTGTACGATCTATCGTACGGATTTGTACAACAGACAGGCCTACCGCTTTTAAGATTGCCCACGCTCTCAAATTTGGACCTGATTATTATGGTCTGTTTATAGTGTCAACCAGTAACTGGTTTACGCTTTAAGAGCCAACACACTGGGAATAACCTTCGTTTTCCGTTGCATATCATGACTTGTTTTCAAGCAAAATCAAAAATGGCCGTTTTATGCGCTTTGGAGCAAAGCTAAAAAACACACATCTTTAACTTCAATTCTTTAATTCAAGATCTCCTTTTAAAAACAAAACATTCTAATGAGGGAAAACCTTGATCCCATGACTGAGCATCTATCTCCAATTTTGCCTCTCACACCTACAACGAGTCGAGCATCAGCCTTTGATTCGAGAAACTTTTGAAAGCCTCCGTTTTTCTCTTTGGCGCCCGAATTGCATTCTGGGAAACCTGGATACCACGGCGAAATGGAGGTCCCGCCATCTTCATTTTGTAGAGTTTTTATGTGTCAAGCCATCAGGACCTACTGGCAAAGTATGGTACGCGTTGAATAAAGGGGATTAGTTTCTAATGAAACTGTGGTGCTGCGTCGGTGGGGGAGTGAAACTCGAAAATTTGGTTTATCAACGGAGTTGATAATGTAAATTGACCACCGTAAAGGGATTCGATTAGCTGACGTTTCGAGCGTTAGCCCTTCGTCGGAGCGAATGCGGAGCGGATTCGCTCCGACGAAGGGCTAACGCTCGAAACGACAGCTAATCGAATCCCTTTACGGTGGTCAATTTACATTATCAACTCCGTTGATAAACCTAATTTTTATGGTACGCGTTGAGTTCTTTGCAAGTGAAATCTCACCCAAATTGCCTTGCTATGTCCAAGAATCCATCACAGAACGGCTAGAGAGACGAACTTCACTTCTGAGCTGCCATGACTCGACACGACCACTTTTGGCGTCCCAGTCGTTGTGAAATCATCTCTCACCTCTGGCTTCGTCCAGAGGTTTGCATTTACTCTCCATTCCAGCTTAATGATGCCAGCCTGGGAGCTTCTGCAGTGAAAAATGGCTCGAAAACGCACTTATAAACCGAGTACCTACCGATTACAACTTGTTACAGTCGCGAGCAAAACAACGACGGTTCAAATAGGTGACGTCACAATAAAACTTGAGTCCTCGGTATTCTAGAGTGGCAAACGTTTCAAGGCAGACCTTCATATAGGACATCTAGATCCCTTTCAATTATTTACATCGAGAAAATTGCCGAAAGAGTTCAAAAAATTTAAAGGGTTAAATAAGTAATTCATTTATTCACGCGAAACTCCTCTGGGCCCTGTGCAGACTATAGCGTACTTGAACTCATTTCCTTTGCGAGAAAAGTAATTTACATGGCGCCAAACCAACAGACCAAGAAAACAAATGGCATACAATGTTTTTACGGCTCTTTGATTGGCTTGTCAGCTTGTTTTACAGCTGAGTGGAAAAGAGTTATTAAAATTAATAACAAATGTCAGCTTGAACGCCCGTTTACTGGTAATGAGGCCTTCCAAGAGGTAGAAGCGACAAGCGACATGGCTCCGAAAATAGGAGACAATCTTCTCCCAAAACACCGACAACCGATAGAAATTTGCAGAAAACGCGCGACAGTTTGCGACAACGACATTTACTTTCCATTCCTCTTTGGTTTCTTTGCGACAGCGACATTTGTCCCTACCGCAACAAGCGACAGACGGCACGTTGGCACGCCCAGGCCAAAAATATTCCACTCTGGGTTGGGTGTCACGTGACTTTACGAGGCTGAAACAATGGCGTCTTGAGCTTCGCATCATTAGTCGCCAGTGTAACTGGAATATAGATTCCAGTTTTCTAGTTAAGAAAGACTTATGCATATTAAATGATAACCAAAGTATTCAAGAATTGATAAAACCCAGTTTTGTTCAAGTATTTTACTGCAGGCGTACGAAAATAACACCATTTCGTGACCCTCTTGTCGGCATTTTTCGATTTACATTGAAAATCGATTTACACTGAAAATTGAGCAAAACTTTATTTTTGAGGCAGGGGAGGGTAAGGCAGTCATCCACCTTTGTACAAAATTTCAAAAAAAATTATTAAATTGAGAAAAAAGTGTCAAAGTGACATCTTGTGAAAAAACACAAACGTTTCGGGCATAGCCCTTCTTCAGTGTGAAAACCGTTAAATGTTTGCGCGACTGTAAAATTGAAAGAAACGTTACTAAGAGCTAAGCGCGTGGAAAAAGGACGCGCGCCCGCCATTTATAAGAAATGAAAAACATTATTTAGGCCCTCTGGTTGCATAGTGCCGAGCCTAAAAATGAGTTCCATTTCTAATTGTTTCCGTCTGACATTGACTCCAACACATTTCCGCCGGAACCTCTAACAAGGATGTCAGATAGACTGTGGCCGGGAGAGTTGAAGTGCTCTGCGACCGGGGAACCACTAGTGCTCTTTTGGACGCTTCGTAGATGTTCGCCGAAACGTTCGCATAGAGTGCGACCGGTCTCCCCGATATATAACTGGGGACATCGCGGCACGAGATGCAGTACACGACGTTCTGCGATTTACAGGTGAAGTGTTCACGGATGGTGGTTGTATTCTTGGGTCCACGTACATGGATTTCGGACGTTGTGTACAAGCAAGTGCGGCAGCGGGGATGTTGACATGCGAACGTTCCTGGGACCTCTGTCTGGAACCTGTCAGAGGTGTGTACCAGGATATCTCTCAGGCTACGATTACGTCGATGTGCAACTACAGGTGGAGCTGGAAAGATTGCTGCAGTAGCGGGGTCACTCATCGGATGTTAAAGTTGCCGAGAAGAATGTGCTTAATACGCGAACTAAAGGGGTGGTAGGTCAGCACCAGAGGAATCCTTTCTTCGTTGTTACGGACACGTTTAAAAAGTGCCTCTTGGCGGGTAACGGAGGACACCTTTTCCAGAGCATTACGCAGTAAATCTGAGGGATAGCCACGGCTTTCGAAAAAGATTGTCATTTCTTGGCATTTCTGTAGGAAATCATTATCCGGAGGCGCAAAAACTGGGAGTAAGGAATACCGTTTTTGCAGTGCAGAGGATGAGAGGAGGTGTAGTGTAGGTAGGTGTGGGTGTCAGTGTCTTTGTAGTGAACGGAAGTACTTATTCTACTATCCGAGATGCTTAAATTGATGTCAAGGAAAGGTAGCTGAGTTTGAGAAATGGTGTGAGTAAACTGCAAAGCGGGATGGAAGGTGGATACATGGGTTATAAAGTCCTCCAGTTCTTCTCGATGACACGAGGCTGCTCCTACGATGTCATCAATGTACCGCTTGTAGAGTTGTGGAATGTACCCTGTATAGGTGGACAAAATGCGTTCTTCAATGTAGCCTACAAAGAGACAAGCGTAGTTAGGGCCCATTCTACTACCCATGGCTACCCCCACCAACTTGGCGGTAATACTGGTTGTTGAAAGAAAACGCGTTTAAAGTGAGTACCAACTCGGCTAAACGGGTTAGTGTTGAAGTTGGGGGCTCGAGCACCGGGCGCTTGTCGAGGAAATAAGCTAACGCCTGTAAACCGCTGTCATTTGGTATAACCGTGTAAAGTGACTTCACGTCCATAGTGAAAAGGAAGCGTTGATCAGGGTTGGAATTGTTGAAATTGAAGGAGTTGACAATTTCCAGGGCGTGGTTGGTGTCCTTAACATAACTGGCTAAGTTCGTCACAAGTGGTGACATAACTTCGTCGAGGAAGGCAGCGATGTTCTCCGTTGGACAGTTACAAGCCGATACAATTGGTTTTCCAGGATTGCCGGGTTTGTGAAGTTTGGGAAGCAAGTAGAAACAAGAAGTTTCGGGGGTGGTGACAATGAGATTTTTTTGCCGAAGGTGGGAGTTCGTCCTTTGAAATCATATCATCCACGGTAGCTTTAACTTTGCACTGGTATTGCTTCAGAGGATCATTGTCGAGGCGCTTGTAGAAACGACCATCCGATAAATGCCGTAGTACCTCTTGAATGTACAAAGGGCGTGACCAGACGACTACTGCTCCTCCTTTGTCAGCAGGTTTGATGACAATATCATCTCTTTTCCATAGGTTCTTTAGTGCCTCCTTCTCAACTTGTAGTAGGTTATTGTGAAAAGTTTTTGCCTCAAAGGTCAACGAATCAACACTGCACTGCAAAAACGGTATTCCTTACTCCCAGATTTTGTGCCTCCGCCGTCTCTGCTCCGAGGATAATGATTTCCTACAGAAATGCCAAGAAATGACCATCTTTTTCGAAAGCCGTGGCTATCCCTCAGATTTACTGCGTAATGCTTGGGAAAAGGTGTCCTCCGTTACCCGCCAAGAGGCACTTTTTAAACGTGTCCGTAACAACGAAGAAAGGATTCCTCTGGTGCTGACCTATCACCCCTTTAGTTCGCGTATTAAGCACATTCTTCTCGGCAACTTTAACATCCTGATGAGTGACCCCGCTACTGCAGCAATCTTTCCAGCTCCACCTTTAGTTGCACATCGACGTGATCGCAGCCTGAGAGATATCCTGGTACACACCTCTGACAGGTTCCAGACAGAGGTCCCAGGAACGTTCGCATGTCAACATCCCCGCTGCCGCACTTGCTTGTACACAACGTCCGATATCCATGTACGTGGACCCAAGAATACGACCACCATCCGTGAACACTTCACCTGTAAATCGGAGAACGTCGTGTACTGCATCTCGTTCCGTCGATGTCCCCAGTTATATATCGGGGAGACCGGTCGCACTCTATGCGAACGTTTCGGCGAACATCTACGAAGCGTCCAAAAGAACACTAGTGGTTCCCGGTCGCAGAGCACTTCAACTCTCCCGGCCACAGTCTATCTGACATCCTTGTTAGAGGTTCCGGCGGAAATGTGTTGGAGTCAATGTCAGACGGAAACAATTAGAAATGGAACTCATTTTTAGGCTCGGCACTATGCAACCAGAGGGCCTAAATAATGTTTTTCATTTCTTATAAATGGCGCGCGCGCGTCCTTTTTTCCACGCGCTTAGCTCTTAGTAACGTTTCTTTCAATTTTACAGTCGCGCAAACATTTAACGGTTTTCACACTGAAGAAGGGCTACAGTAAAAAACGCAAGTAAGAACCTACATTTTTGGGAAGTAGCCTAAACATGTTCTTATATAAATGGTAGTTAACACAATTTTAGGCTACTTAGGTTCTTAAAATATGTTCTTAATTCTGGAGAAAAGCAAATAAAACTCAGCTGCAAAACAAGATGGTTAATGGCCTATTTTCTATTTTCTATTAAAAAAAAACTCATTTTTACAGTAATGAGCATCTGCTTTTTTCTTCAAATAGGATTCTTGCACTGCAGCTGTAATGTACTAATATGATTTTAGAAAATAAGAACCTGTTTTCAATTTTAGGCTGAATAGGTTCTTGTTTATAGGGGGTATAATATCCAAATTTTAGGCTAACAAGTTCTTAATTTTCAGGTTCTTACTTGCGGGTTTTTACTGTATGCCCGAAACGTTTGTGTTTTTTCACAAGATGTCACTTTGACAATTTTTTCTCAATTTAATAATTTTTTTTTGAAATTTTGTATCGATTTAAGTGTCACGCATCTACTAAGGTGAACAATTCCTTTATTTTTGTTCATCCTGAACATTTATCCACCTTTGTATTTGACTTAGGTTTCCCCTGTCAGTGCCCTGTGAGGGTTCATTTCAGGTGCGCGGTGAAATCAAATAGACAAAGTTAGAATGTTATTGCAGTTAAAACACAGAAAAGTTTTCAGCTAAGTAATCCGTGGTCCTTTTGCAAAGCCATATTCAAAGACAAAGCTTTCTTTTAGTCAACTAACAGAAATACGTCTTCCAAAGGGGAAAAATAAAACGTAGAGAAATGCTCGGGAGGATTAGCAATGGCTCAGAATCCAATATGGCGGTTCTCGACGGTGCAAGTACAACAGAAGCGTGCAAGCAGAGCAGGAAATGTTCGAAGGTGGCTGGTCATAGGGGCCGATGCAACTCAGGAAAGCCCGTCAATCCGTTCTGGGAGTCATCTTCAGTATTTAAATTAAACACATGTAAACGAAAACTGATCGACGAGGAGAAACAATTGTACGAACAACACGAGGCAAAGAGAGAAATGCTGAATGAGCGAGAAGAAACACTCAAGACAACCGAACTGGCGAATCATACCAAGTTGAGCGAGAAAGGTAAAACGCATTACCTATGGATAATTTAATACCATGTCATATCATGTGATTACAAGGCAAGACAAGATTTTATTTTTAGCTTACATATAATTTAAGCTTTATACTTTATTTATAAGAAAATTAAAGCTAATTAAAGATAACTTTTAAGCTTAAACTTGACAACAAAAAGGAAAATATGCATAATTTGAGTACACCTGAGTTTACATCATTAAAATAGCCTGTCTGAGTTAATGGAGTGAGAGTGTTCTGATTTACCATTCTGCTGAACTTACAGTGTGTACTTGTAAATGTTACACTGTACATGTAACAATATTAATATGTGCAGTTAATAATTAATTTCTGTATCTGTAGTTCCATTTTTGTAATTATAAATCAGTAAGCTTAGGTTGACAAAAATTATCCATGCACTTTTTCTGCAGAGAAAGAGTTATGTGGTCTACATGATAAGTTTGAAGAAATCAAAACCTTGGCTGAATCAACAAAGAAGGAGTTATCTGTTGTTACTCAGTAGAATAAACACCTTAAGTCCATGATTTCATCCCTTGGTTTGGATTGTAACAACAAGGCTTATTGGAGCTCAAGCTATAGCTCTTGCAAGATATGAGTCAACAGTGCAGCGTGTAACAAGATTGGCACTTGGTAGAATAGTGCCACATTTAAGAGAAGCATGTTCCATTTTCAACAAAGTATCAACAACACAAGCAGATTTACAAGACCTTGATGAGAATTGCAAGCTCTATTTCAATTTGATGTGCCTGTTTTTTCCAACTCATGTTAATATCACTTCTTGGACAGTTGCTTATGCAATTCCATACCATGCCTTCAAGCTGTATGAGAATTATAAGGTTGGCTATGGAATAATTTCCCAGGAAGCAAAGCATTGAGGTGTTAAGAATGACCTAGCATTAAGCAACAGAAGTATGAGTCAGGATATTGTACTTCTGGTAAATGGTGGCAAGTAATGAGGGCAAACTATGGTCGAAGTTTTTACCTCCCTGAGCATCAACCAATGCCAAACACTTACAAGTCACACTTTCAATCTCGTGTACCACCCCATTGTCAATCAACTCAAGTTTGTAATTGTGGGAGAGCTAAAGATGAAGAGTCTGACTACTGTGAAACTTGCCTTGAGTGCGATGAAATTGTCAAGTCTGAAGAAAGTGAAAAGCTTTCAGAAGGCTTGACTAAATTGCTTAAACCCCTGTTGTGCACATACTGTGGTGAGCGTTTTGCAGATGAAAGTATATTGGAAACACGTTTCAACTCACAGCCGAGTCACAGTTTGCAGCAACAAGAACCCCAAAGACATGACTGTGGCATCACTTAAAAGTGAACTGAAGAAACTGAATGTCAGTACAGTTGGAACAAGACCTTTTGATCAGGAGACTCGAGATGAAAATCGCTGGGGGTTGCTAAGTCACATGAAATGCTACTGTGCTAATTATCGTTGGTGCTTTCATTTTGAACTTTGGCTTGTTGGTTCACATAAGCTCATTTCTGATCTATTTACACAGGAAAACACTAATTTGTCTTAGAAATGTTTCCTTGTGGTATGATTTGTATAATTATTCTGTAAACAATATAAACTATTCTGTGGCAAGGAAATATTAGAAGAACATGAACGTTTATTTCAGTGTTTACATAGAATAACATCCATATACCTCCAGTGTGGTATAATCGAATGTTGTAGCAGTGAACACTTCACAAACTGAAGAAAATAACTATTTCTTGTTTGTATGTTAAATGCGGTCTATAAAATTATTATGTACTAACCCTGGAAACAACCATCCATTATTGACTCAGTTTGAAAAAACAAAATGAGAATATTATGTGACAGATTTTTAACAGACAAATTTTAAGGGGAAATTTTGGAGATACTGTAAATACATTTGAGCCTGGAAATAAAACATGAAGTTTTCGAGTTAGCCCTTGGCTGCAGTGGTAACAACAAAATTATTGTAAAAATTAACAAATTGTTTTCTCCTTCAATTGAAGGGTTGTATGCATAACCATCCTAGGTGCCTATTTTTTGTATTTTTCGCTATTTTTTGAAATTAACATTAAACTGTTTTGGTCTGTTTTTATCAAATGCCTTCATTGTTTGCAGAAAACCTGCAACGATTTTTCGAAGAAGTTGGCCACTTATTGCTGGAAATTAGCCACAATTCGACAAAATAACCAAAATACAAAGAAAAAGTCACTATCGTTTTGTATACATCAAAACCCAATGAGATGCTAATGGAAATTTATTCCAAATTAAACTTCTTGCAACAAGGGATAAACTGTCTCATATGCTTCCACAGTGCTCTCCTTTCAGGTGGTAACTGGTAAATTTTACCACCTGAAATACCAGTTATTACCACCTGAAATTGCTTTAAAGCAGACCTAATAAACATCAGCCATGGCTACTCTACCGGTTTGAAAACCTCTTTTACCTGTTGTGCTGAAAACAAGGGAGAACACTGCATCCAAGCTGCTTATTAAAAAAAGTGCTGCTAGCATTTCAAAAAACTGAAAATACCTACTGTATGACAGCCCCCTATATTAATATAGGTATTGAGTATTTTACCCATTAATAATGACTAGCCAGAAATGTCATTCAGACATCAAAAGTAATCCAAAAAATCATTTCAAATACAAAGAAATAGAATTTAAAAGTATTTTTGTCTTAACATATTCCTGCAAACTGAACATCCCCCAACCCTCATCACTTTTCTAATGGTCCATCCTTTTGGTGTTTGTTTCTTCAAATATTGGCTTCAATAATGCATACTGGTGCTATTCATGATATTTTGCAGTGAAGAGGAATGTTATTTGATGAAATAGTCTGGCTTAAGTCATGTTTATTGTCATCCAGTTCTTGGTAGAGTACTAAATGAAACACTTAAGCTTACAGTTTAACCATTCATTAGTACTTGAAGGCTTGAATCCACTACAAAGTGTTCAGCTGTGTATCTTTGGATAAAGAATGTCACTGTGACACGATGTGTCTTCATAGCATAGTTCATGCAGAATGGAGTTGACTCTGTCATAACAATTGCAGACCTTCCATTGTACACAGACTCAGTCTTACCTCTAGCCTAGGATGGAACCCTTTTGAAGTGCCTTTGGGCAAAAATAGTTTCTCCTGAGAAACGAGATGGCGAGAATAACTTCCTAACACAGTCCATCTTGGTTAATGTCAGGACATGTTTTAAACCATCGACCCGAGTGTGCACGTCTCCAGAATATCCCCGAACCAGGACCAGTAGGTGTCAAAACACTGTCCAAGGGATAAAGAAATTAAGTGCATTCACTAACCCAGTTACTTTAGACCTAGATAGCTTCCATTTCATTGATTTCACTCTTTCTTGTAGGTATGAATCGATCATAGGGCCGACCAATTCAAGCTTGTTTCCAACAACTTCTTCTAGTTGCGCGTCCATATTTAACATGCCATAATTTGGTTTTCTTTTCGCTTTGCGAACATCTTTTATCCACTGTCTTTCCACAGTGAACTTCATTTGCACAGATGAAACGTTCCAGAATTTTTCGCCACGTTCTGTATCATCAAACGCCCCTAAATCCAAGTAATTAGAACAAATTCCCTCCGCCATATTTGTTAAGTCCTCCTACATGTGCAATTTTTTTAACGAACACCGCTGACAGTTACGAGCCCGCACGTGTGGAAGATTTTTGGCGGGCAAACGAGCGACAAAGTGACACCAGACCACCCCTTGGAAGGCCGCGATAATGGGCTTGTGATCGGTGAATACTGGACTAAACTGAGCCTAAACAAGCTCACTCGGCTTCTCAGACGCAAACCCTTCGCTATGGAAGACAATTCTACAAATGAAACGTAAGTGAATGTAACATGAAACTGTTTCCTCTGCAGTTGACATATTTCTGTTCATTTAATATCATCAGAAGCTTGAGTTTGATCAGATCCCAATTGGCAATAGTGATAGAAAGCATTAAACCCGGTATCGGCTGTGTATCGCGTTACGAGTTGAGTTGAGTTTGAGTTACTAAGTTTGAGTTAATATTGCCATTTTTGGCACATAAAAGTAGTAAACATTGAGTACAAGTCACTGCGAAGACACTCTGGTTTCTTCGCGCTCAAAGTTAACCGCCGACATGTGACACGACACCAGCTGAGTTGAGTTTCAGTCGAGTTTGAGTTCAGTTCGCGGTAAGTTTAAGTTAAGATAAAGTGGAGACTTATTTACCGTTTATGTCATTTTTTGCCAGTTAAAAGTGTTACAAGCCACTGGGAAGACAAAGAATCGAAGGGCAGTTTCCTTCGCGCTCAATGTTATATTTGCATAGAATTTGGTATAATTGGATTTCAACTGATCAAAACATTCAGACATAGATAAAATAAGCCACATTCGAGAATGGATCAAGCCAGGAACAATTATTGTCAGTGACTGCTGGAAGGGGTATGTAAACTTGGAAAAGTATGGTTACGAGCATAAAACAGTAAAGCATTCTGTTGAATTTGTCAAACCAGAAGGCTACGACACGAAGGGTCGGTACAAAACGTGGACCCCCCTTCTGGACCCCCATCTGGACCCCCTTCTGGACCCCCTTCTGGACCCCTCGATTTCTCTGTTGAAAAATAATAAAATGATATTTAACAGTCTTCGCTTTGGATTTCAACTTCGGCCGGTTCGTTGATAGTTACAGACAGTATTACAGTAATCGCGAACATTACCACAGCCAGTTGCCATTTTCATCCCGAGAAAGACTTGCTTTGAATTTCGCTGAATTTGCGTTGCTGACTTTTGTTGTTGTTACCAAATACTTTAGAATTTTCTCGCAAAGGTTAGATAAACGTTAAATATGCAAATTACTGTTCAGCTTTCAACTGGCTTTCGGAGAATGTGAAAATTATTATCGGTGGCAGATTTATGTCACGTGCTAGGCAACCAGAGTGATCATATTTCATGCCATCATCATTCAACGGATTTTCAGAGCAAGCTTTCGACTATATTTTGCCAGCGTGGAAGAAAACATCGCTCACCTTTTTGCTGCAGTGATAACATTAACTAGCAGTGCTTATTCTAATCCAAACAGAAAAAAAAGATAGTTTTTGTGCTCGGTTCACATTCTTCGAAACCCAGTTGAAAGCCGAACAGTAATTTGCATATTTAACGTTTATCTAACCTTTGCGAGAAAATTCTAAAGTATTTGGTAACAACAACAAAATTCAGCGAAATTCAAAGCAAGTCTTTCTCGGGATGAAAATGGCAACTGGCTGTGGTAATGTTCGGGATTACTGTAATACTGTCTGTCTGTAATACTATCAACGAACCGGCCGAAGTTGAAATCCAAAGCGAAGACTGTTTTAAATATCATTTTATTATTTTTCAACAGAAAAATCGAGGGGTCCAGAAGGGGGTCCAGAAGGGGGTCCAGAAGGGGGGTCCACGTTTTGTACCGACCCCGACACGAACAAGACTGAAGGGCCATGGAGACAAATGAAAGTCGGCCTACCAACACAAGGCAGAAAGAAAGAGCATTATTCATCCTATCTGGCAGAATTAATTTGGCGTTATGCAAACCATGACAGGGACTTGTTCCGAATATTTTTGAAGGATGTAGCCTTTGTTTACAAAGGCAAAGATTAGGGGTAAAATACTGATAAATAAGCGCGTGAACTCATGGTAATCCGCGAATGTAGCCTTTGTTTACAAAAGCAAAGATTACCGAGGAGTAAAATACTGTTAATAAGCGCGTAAACTCGTGGTAATCGGCGGGGAAAGAAAGATATGTTTATGACCGTATACGTTTACAAAAACAAGGTGTTTTCAAACGCGCGTATTTTCACCTTCAATCCTAAAGGACGAGGAATACACACATAAACTTGACGTTTGCTGGGTACTTTTTTTGATATTTTTGACCGCAGACAATGATAGAAGTAATTTGTTTTGGAAAGTTGTTTGTTTGAAAAAGTTATTGCCTACTCAGGCGTGACAGTTTTTTTGCAATTCAGTGAACTTTCCGAAATGCGGTGAGGGTAAAAAGGGGAATGAGTTTGCGGAATGGCATAATCATGCAGAATGTAATATATGCAGATTGACTCAAAGAAATGAATTAACTGAAAGGGCGCCCTTTCCTTTCTGTAGTTTATAATAATTCTACACTTAATAATCTTTGAACTCGCGACTATTGATCGTGTCTGACAGCCTAACTAACAGTAAATAATCGCAAGCTAGTTGCCGAACTAGGTGACAACAAAATATTGAAAACAAATTCGTCCGAATTTGACCGAGAAATATTTCGGTGTTGAGTACTGCTCTCTTGTGATTGCGTTTAATACATTCAGATGTAACCTGTGACATGAAATCGGATAGGGCAGGGTTTTTGACAGTCTATTTTTCAGGTGAACCGAGAATTGTGAAAGTAGCTAGTGAGAATAAATGAATTGAATCGAAGTGACTGAAAGGAATCTTTCATGGGTTTGACTGTACCCCACAAGTTCGGTACATCTCCACGGGGCTTGCTTTGATTTAAATATTTTACAAATGGACCCGGGAAATGGACTTATCCTTGAAGTGATTAAATTTCTTTTCAGTCAGCTGTTGGATTTGCTTTCATAGGATTAGTCAGTTCGGAAATTATATTTTCCTCGTTTTTCGCTTTTCGACGAGGCGACAACGCGAGCACTGAGTTCAATATATTCACATCATATAAATATCATATTATAATTAAAGCAGCGTGACCGAAGTGAAACTCTGGTTAAGTTCTGAAAACCAAAATATAACTTCTACGCGGCTCCGTTCCTAAATCTCTTAATACCATCAACCCCGGTCAGAAGCGTATACGCTTCTGTCCCGGTAAAATATAATTTTATTTAAAGCCATTTCAAACCGACCAAATGGATATTATAGTTGGGTGTCGGTAAAACGCCGACTCGGGGCCGGGGTGTTGCGTTTTATAAAACAAACAAAAAACAAAAACAAAAAAAAACTTAAAAAAAATTATATTAAAAAATTAAAAATAAATAAGTTAAGTAAAGATATAAAAAGTAAAATAAATAAATAATTAAATTAAGTAATTAATTAGTTTTTCAATATTCTTTTCAATATTCTTGGGACGTATGAACTGATTAAATTGAACGCTCCTGATGCTGAAAAGGAAAAATTGAAATGGACAACAAAGGCGTAACGCCACTGTGTAACGCCACTGTAACTGAGATGCCACGTTTATTTGCTGCTTCATGCCGGTAAATGCCGTGTTTTTCGCCCGTGTGTCATTGCATTTTTGGCGTCAGTATATGGTGATGTTTCTTGTATGTGGTCACCCTCAAAAGTACCATTTGCCTAAAACGGATAACACGCAAGTTATTGTAAGTTATTGCTAATCTATTATATAAGCATATTTGGAATCAATAAAGCTGACTTTTTCAGAGGTAGCATGCGTCTGACTTGATAAATTTTAAAAGCCTTTCGAAGCAAACAAGACGCCTGTTGGCGTTAAGGGGCTGACCATTTAACTCTTGAGGGTGGGGGTGGGTGATTTTGAAAAAAATTTCCTGCAAGCGCTTGTCAGAAGAAAAAAATTGCATGGCCAACAAATGTAATATAGGAAAAAAATGACAGCACGAAACATCCTGCCCACTAGGTTGCTAGAAAAAAAAATCTTGCTTTCTTCATTTGATTCGTTTGTTGTATCTTGACTGTTGTTTATTGATTAATATACGTTGTGGAACCACTCTAGTAGAAGAGTAGTTTGTTCAAGAAATACTGTAATACCAAGTAACAGTTTACCGTATTTACCCGTGTATAATGCGCACTGTTTTCCTAAGATTTTGCGCTGCGTATAAAACACGGAACCTTTTGTTTCTTGATCGCTTCCCCAATTTGCTTACGCTTGTGGTTAACAAAGGATAAAAAACCTGTAAACAAGAATTCAAAAGGCTGTTGTCCATGCCGTTGTTATAATAAACAAGCAAGTAACTTATCACAGCTGCTTTTAAATTACCGCCGATAAACTGGCTGGAAAAACCGTGGAAAACCGGCCAGATATATATTCTGTGAGTCGACGCCAAAAACTTGCATACAGACGAAACAAAATATCCTCTTATTTGCATATGGTAGCGAAACGCACATTTTGTGAGCCAAAGTTTGTTCAAAATTATTTTGCTCGAAGTACAGCAGCTCAGAACGAAGACAAAATAAGTAAGGTATATTTTGCAGAGGCTGTCGAAGATTCAAAATCTTTTGACAACTGAAAATTGTCGAAGGCGCATTTCACGGGAGATGATTATCTTTATTCTTACCGCGTTACGCTTGATTGAACATATGACACCATGAACATTTGTTTACCTTTATTTAGCATTCGAATACGTGAAAACATTAAGTGTCAGCGAATGAAAACGAAAATTTTTACACAGCAACCACGAAGAGTCTTTGAGCATATGAGAATACCTAGAACGAGTGTCTAAATCATTCCTTCGTGCCTTCTCAATGCTCGGGAATACGCTTTTCTTATCAGATAAAACAATTTTTGATTGCCTTTTGTAATGAACAAATTAGCGATCCCTTTAAAGGTACATTTCTTCGTAAACGCAACTGTACTGTACAACTGAATGCCAGTGCGTACATACTATTTTGCCAGTGCTTACATAGTATCAATGGAAACAGGACAATAAAGTTTGTTTGTCCCTTGAATGTGCTTGACGAATAAGAGCATTATTAACGACCATTTAACGAATGCATGAAAGCGCCTGTCGAACTTGAGACGATCTGAAATCGATTACAAATTTTCCATTGTTTACGCCTGACATCCTGATTCCCCAACTATCCCGATAGCTCTCCACGAGCTAAAAACCACCGAATATAACGAAGTAAGCACCGAATATAATGATGTAAGCACCGAATATAATGAAGAAAGCACCAAACAAATTTAGAACCAAATATAATGAAGAAAGCACCGAATATAACGAAGCAAGCACCGAATATAAAGGAGAAATCATCGAATATAACGAAGTAAGCACCGAATATAATGGTGTTTGAACCGAATATAATGAAAAAAGCACCGAATATAAAGACAACAGCACCGAATATAATGAGATAACCACCCAACGTAATAACATAAGTACTGAATATAATGACATAATCACCCAATATAACAGAAAAAAGTATCATAAGACAGTTACGGCGTGCCACTTAATTCCGCAAACTCATTCCTCCTTTTACCCTCACCGCATCTCAAATCCGATAGGGTAGAATTTTGTGACAGTCTATTTAGGTGAAACGAGAATTATCAGCAAGCAGGCAGTGAGAATAAATGAATTGAATCGAGGTGACTAAAGGAATCTTTCGTGAGTTTGACAGCTGTACCCCACAAGTTCGGTACATCTCCACGGGACTTGCTTTAATATAACTATTTTACAAATTACAATTTCTCTTGAGTTTGCTTTTATCAGTTTTATAGGATTACTACCATTTCCGAGCTACCGTGAAAGGCAAACTTTTTTCCGCGTTGTTACATGAATGAATGAATGAATAACTTTATTTACCGAGGGTGACACATTACAGTTAAGAACTGGTAAACTTGTGGCCCTCACCTAAAATATATAAAACTAATTTACAGTAAATACATTGTATAATACGATGTTAAAAATTATGAAATGGGAAAGCTATCTAAACCAGCATAACCTTGCTTTATAAAATTACAAAGGTTCTGTTTGAATGCGTTGATACTGGTGCTAGATCTTATATTAATAGGTAGGGAGTTCCAAAGTTTTGCGGCTGTAATGAGAAAAGTTTTTCCACCTTCTGTCTCACGGTTATACCTAGGATAGCGTACAGTTATAGCACCATAACGTGAGGTTCTGGTCGACAGGTCGCTGACACGCACTAAACGACTACCTAAGTACTCTGGGCATTGTCCATTTAAGCAGTTATAGAGTAAGCATAAATTATTTACACTGATCTCATCATAAAAAGGTAGCCAGTCCAGTCTCTTGAATAGGGTTATAGTACGTTCGTCCCTCGTTTTTAGGCCTAAAATAACACGAGCTGCTCTTTTCTGAAGATTGTCTTGACAAACCATTTTTTAGCGTAAACATGTCAAATTTTGACAGCTCCGCCTAAATTTGAGGCGGAGCTGTCAAAATATTTTCCTCGTTTTTCGCTCTTCCACGAGGCGACAACGCGAGCACTGAGGTCAATGATTCAAATCATAATGCACATGTCATCGGCTTCCCCGTGGGGTCGACCCCCAGGCCTACCAGGGAGATGTGTGGGGGAATATAAGGAGATGGATGGGATTCTTTGTCCGAGGGTAGGGGAAAATCTTGACATTGTTTTACGAATAAAGGTTAGGGGTGGGGGAAGTTACAAGTTTGTAAAGGATGTCACGGGGATTTTCAGCTGAGAGACACCTTATCCAGGGGGCTTTGTCTTGAGAGATTCCCCGATTCCCCGGGGAAATTCCTCAAGTTTGCTTGACTGATTTACAATCTCCCTGGTTAGCCCGGGGGTCGACCCCACGGGGAAGACGATGACATGTGCATAACAAGGCAGCGCAACCGATGTGAAACTCTTGTAAAGCTCTGAAAACCATAATACAAGCTCCAAGATGGCTCCGTTCCTAAATCTCTTACAATCAATTCCCGAGAAATGCAATTTTTATATTTGATCCATTTCAAAACGGTCAAATGGATATTATATAGTGTGACCTACACCGCGCCGTGAAATTTACAAGATGGCAAAAGCTCGTTTACTCGCAGCCGTAGGATTCTTTAGTGAATACCACAAATGAGCTGCAAATATCATTCGCGCACAAACTGATCCTCCTCAAGAATTTATAACTGCATTATTTATATTAAAGCAAGTCCGGTGGAGAGTAGTGCTCTGTAGTGCTTATGCACATGTCATCGGCTTCCCCGTGGGGTCGACACCCGGGCTAACCAGGGGGATTGTAAAATCAGTCAAGCAAACTTTAGGAATTTCCCCGGGGGGTCGGGGAATCTCTCAAGACAAAGTCCCCTGGGTTATGTGTCTCTCAGCAGAAAATTCCCTTGACATCCTTTTCAAACTTGTGAATTCCCCCACCCCCTAATCTTTGATCGTAGAACAATGTCAAGATTTTCCCCTACCCTCGGGCAAAGAATCCTTTCCATCTCCTTGTATTCCCCCACATATCTCCCTGGTAGGCCCGGGGGTCGACCCCACGGGGAAGCCGATGACATGTGCATTAATTTTGAAATGTTTCTCCCCATGGCGGCCGCCGGCCGGTCAAATCAAACTCAAGAGAAATGTAATCACCTCAAGGGTTCATTTGTAAAATATTTACATCAAAGCAAGCCCCGTCGAGAGCAGTGCTAAACACTGAAATATTTCAAATGAAGAATGATCCTCGCAGTTGTGAACGCAATTTATGCAATTGCGAAAAGAAGACTGAAAAAATTTCAGGACTTCAACGGGGTTTGAACCCGTGACCTCGCGATTACCGGTGCGATGCTCTAACCAACTGAGCTATGAAGCCACTGACGTTGGGAACAGGTCAATTGTGGGCTTATATGTTCCGTTGAAGTCCTGAATTTTTTTCAGGCTTTTTTTCGCAATTGCATAAATTGCGTTCACAACTGCGAGGATCATTCTTCATTTGATTTCATTTCCGCAGTTCATATATGATTCATTTCATATATCATTCACACTGAAATATTTCTTGGTCAAATCCTGACCAATTTGTTTTCAACATTTTGTTGTGACTAACTTTGGGCTCCAGAAAAATTAAATCCTTTTAGTTGAATGAATTTCTTCGGGTCATTCCGCATATATTACATTCTGCATAATTATGCCCTTCCGCAAGTCATGCCACATGCCATTCCGCAAACTCATTCCTCCCTTTCCTCTTGCCGAAATAGACGGCGCATCATAAACAGCGTTATAGCGAATGTCTGAAACATTTATGTATTTGTGAAATTTTAATGTAAAGCGTTGAAACGAATTTCGAAAAGTGATGTGACACCGTTCCTCGTTTGACCCCAGATAAAACAACTACCAAACTGTTTTTCGACATAAGAAATATAAATCCCTAGACAAGATAGAAATTGAGAAGTCGGGAACATTTTCGACTAGCTATTCCAAAGACACAAACTTTAAGGCTAAAAGTAAAACTTTAGGATGAACTGGACGTATAGTTTATCCCTGTAGCGAGTGCTATGATCACTACTAGAGTAGTCTTCTGTTGAAATAAGAATTATTTTGCTTTGGTTTTTATGTGTTAAGCCCTGTGATTGGCTAGAACAACTAATGCCACGATTGACGAGAAGTAACCCCCCCCCCCCCCCCCCCCATTCAAAATTGCGGCTAGTTACATTTACATTTCTATTCAACTGATTCCATTAGAGATGAAACTGTCGCTATTTAGGTCTGTTAGACGCAAAACTGAAAACCTTACTATTGTGCTGGCTTTGGCAGTATTTTACATTAACAACAAACATTTAGAGGGTCGAGAACTGCATTTCGGCAATATGTCGCTGGATGGATCTCAACGAATTGAAGCTAAACCACGACAAGACGGAGGTCATGCTCATCCACTCAAAGTATCGTCCCCCTCCATCCTTTCAGTCCTTATGTGTTGGTGATGAGAGCGTGGCTGCCTCCCAGTCGGCTAGGAGTCTTGGTGCTATCTTTGATGAGCACATGTCTTTTCATGAACATGTGTCTTGCATCTGTAGATCATCTTTTTATCATCTCAGGAACCTATCTAGAATTAGGAAGTATCTCACTAAAGAATCAGCTGAACTTGCTGTTCATGCATTTGTTACATCGAAACTAGATTATTGTAATGCATTATTATACGCCCTACCTAAGTATCAGTTACAAAGATTGCAGTATGTACAGAATACGGCGGCTAGGGTTGTGTTGCAAGTGAGTAAGTTTCAGCATATCACACCTGTTTTGTGCGAGCTTCACTGGCTACACCCTCACCTGGCGACCGATATCGTATTATTTTCAAGATTTTGCTCCTCGTGTACAAATCATTGAATGGCATATCGCCCAGCTATTTAGCTCAGAAACTACATTATCGTTCTCATACTAGATCACTGAGGTCTGTTAGTAATGAACTTTTAATGCAACCTGGATCGTATACCAAGACCTACGGAGATAGAGCTTTCGCTGTTCATGCACCAAGAGAATGGAATCTACTACCCTACGAAATTCGGAAGTCCAACACCATCTCGAGTTTTAAAAGATCACTTAAGACGTACTTGTTTACTAAATTTAGTAATAATAGATCACTGTTTTTTATAGATTTGTATATATGCGTTAGTTTTAAATTTTTCCTTTTTTAATCACGGTTTGATAGCTGCTTTAGTTTTTGAATTGTAAGTAAATTAGGATATGGTTGTAAATTTGTAAATATTTATTTTTACTGTTGTTTTACATGATTGTAAAGCGCCTTGAGTATAGGAGAAGAGCGCTATAGAAATAAAGTTATTATTATTATTATTATTATTATTATTATTATTATTTATACCTCATTAAGTCATAGGGTACCCAGACAATCTGTTTGTGTAACCCTTTGTTATTTTATAGTAAATGTATGGGATTTACCGTATTATTCATGCTCTAGCGACGAATCGCTAAATATATGTATTGAACAACGCTAAATTAAAGTTAAATTGCCTTACCTGTAGTGTACTGTTGTCCTTTTACCTCAGTAGTGATATTTAAGCGATTTTGTCGGGTTTTGTCTTCGCCGCCGACTGTGCCTCATAAGAAACGGAAAGGGTGGAAAGAGATTTGAACGGCCCCGGCACCGAGCCAGTACCGAGGCGCTTCGTATCGCTCAGCTTTCAAACCACGCAACATAAAGGCCGAAAGATTCACGCTTTTTATCGTACCTCTCGATCAAAAATCCGCCCAAGCGGTCCCGAGCTAGCATTCGAAGGAAACCAAACTCCCAAGTCTTCCAAGCGATCGAAATGCGGGGCAAGATCTTCATGTGCCAGCTAGAAACTGTCTTGCCTCCTTCGAGTTCTAGCTCGGGACCGCTTGGGCGGATTTTCATTCGAGAGGCACGAGAAGCAGCGTGAATCTTTCGGCCTTTATGTTGCGTGGTTTGAAAGCTGAGCGATGCGATTTTCTGGGGAAAAATCGCCTCGGCGCTGTTTCGGTGCTGGAGCCGTTCAAATCTCTTTCCGCCCTTTCTGTTTCTTATGAGGCACAGTCGGCGGTGAAGTCAAAACCCGACAAAATCGCTTAACTACTGTTATTTAGCGTTGTTCAATGCATATATTTAGGGATTCGACGCTAGCGCATGAAAAATGCGGTAAATCCCATAGATTTCCTATAAAATAACTAAGGATTACACATTGTCTGCGCTCCCTGTGGTTAAGCAGCAAATATTTCAGCGTCACTGGTTTTGGAGAAAATTCTAAAATTCCATATCAAATAAACTAAATTCTGTACGATGACAAATGCAGAACAATTACTGTAAGTGTGTCTCCTGGCAAGTGTTTTAATTCCTGTGAAACAACCGCCGCAAGTTAGCGTTTTTTTGGCTTTTGGTGAACACTAAAACGAAAAAAGATATGTTAATTGTTGTACCTTAAACGTTTTGGTGTCAATTTTGTGCTTGATCAGGGAATGTGCACCAAAGGTCGTTCATGAAAACTAATGACATAGTTGTAGCATCTTACGGACGGAAGGCAAATTGAATAATGGAGGTTCAATTGTAAGACACACGGAGAGGAAGAAAGTGAGGGGGAAGCAATCTGCCCCCCCCCCCGGCCCTCCCCCCAACACACACACACACACACACACACACACACACACACACACACACACACACACAGACTTTTCCCTGTAGAGACTAATTGAAATTGAGAAAGATGTGGTTTGTTGAACATTGTCACACGCAAACTTGGAGAAAAGAATTCCAAGTTCTCCTAACAGGGGGTCGAACCTATGACTTTCTGATTACTAGTTCGGATGCGCTATCACTGAGGTACATGAGACTCGTGGGAGCTTAGGCTATTAAACTAAGTTCATGTGACAAGCGATCTGCGCGCGGCCTGCATACTGCTAGGATCGGAAGGTCATTAAGGTTCGACTCCTGGTGGGAGAACGTGGAATTCTTTCTTCCGAGTTTGCGTGTGACAATGCTGAATATTTACCATGCTAGAAACTTAACATCTCATTCTCTTCACATTCAAGTAAAATAATATTTACACTTTAAAGTTATGGTCTTGTAAGACTAATCCTATTGTTTTTTTTTTTTTCACTCATGAAAGGTGCGTACCGTCTATGGACGGGAACCTGTTCGATCTTGGATGTCTTGGCCCTGCTGTAAGTAAACTATAATATATATTTAGCGAAGCCTAATAAAAGCGGAACTCCACGATTATTATTTCTTACAGGCATTTAGCAACTTCACACGACTTTCCTTCATCCTTGGGCCAATTTTGCGTCAAAAAAGAAAATAAGCATCAGCAAGGAAATCGAAGGGTTTTACGATCTAGATGAACTATTCGATAGCAAACGTTTGGGAAAAAACAAACAAACAAACAAACATTCTCGAGTCCAAACTACTTTCAAATGAAAGCGTAAAGGAATTCAAAGCGGATCAAAAACGAAACATTGCAAGAAACAAAATACGATGCGTATGTTTGTTCGAAGATTCTTGGGGAAGGTGGAGAGATTAGACTAGTAACAAACATATCTCGTAGTAAGCTAGAAAAAGTGCTAAGCAATTTGACATAAACATCCGTAGAAAAGACAAAAGGGAGTACGAACCTGATCGTTTATAGCAGTCAACAGAAATTGACCGTGGTTCAAAAAAACCACAAAACTGCAAAACACTGCAAGAAAAAAAAGTAAGAAAAGTACGTTTCTTCGAAGATTCACGGAGAAGGTGGATAGACTAGACAATAAAAAATATCTCGTAGTAGTGTAAAAAAAATTGCTAATACATTTCCGTAGAAAAGACAGAAAAGAGTACGAAACTGATAGTTTAGAGCAGCAACAGGAATTGACCACGGTTCAAAAACCACAAAACATTACAAGTTATTTAAGATTCTTGGAGAAGGTAGAGAAATTAGACAAGTAACAAACATATCTAACACAGGTTAGATGTGTTAGGTAGCTAACACATTTCGCAATTTTTAACATCCTAACGCTGATTCTTACCGGTTCAAACAAAAAATACGCGAGAATTAATCAAGTTAGACGGCGAAACTTTCGTTGTTTACAGTCAGGCGAGGCCAGCAGCTACCTTAGATCTTGCCGCTTTTCGCCTCCTCATAAAAAATCTGTCAATCTTCCGAGAGTCCTAATGAGCATGCACAAAATTAACTGAACCGTCTTGTCATGTCCGCCATTTTGAATTGCGACTACTGTGGAGAAGTCACTCGGAGATGTTTTATGCCCGGCAGGGCCCGCGGAGCAGTTTTTAAAGTGAGGGGGGAAGGGGGGGGGGGGGGGCGCTCCCGCGTTTGTAAGTGAGGGGAGGGGACTAACTCCAAAAATAATTAAAACGCATATAATTTCGTAAAATTCGTAAGCTTTGTCCAACAGTTAACATATTTTATTAACTCAAAAAATCAAGTGATGTCGTTTTCTACACTTTTCAACTCAATTCAAACATTTAGAGAAAGACGTTAGTGACAAAATAAGATTTGTAATCACACTTAACGCAAACAGTAAACGGAGGTAGAGTAATCATAATTTTGGTTCATTTATTTCGCTTACTGTCACGAAATCGGATTCTCTGAATGTACCGAAATTCCTTACTTTCGACTGTCGTTAAGACCAACAAATTCATTTGCCACTTCAACAAGGCAAAGTTTTTCTGTTCTGTCTTTGTGAGTATTGAGTACTGTAAGATTACTGAATCTTTCTTGAGTCTTTTCTTTGACATTACCAGAAATCCGCGTCACGTTTATCAGGAGATAATTTATTCATGAGTCACGCGGCCTTTAAAATGGCCGCCGGAGTTACTAAAGAATGTATGAATTTCAACAGAAAATTTCAGATAAATTTACTGGTGGCAATGCTGCTTATTTGCGCACTCGCATCTAAAAACTAAACCTTAACGGAGTGTTCTTTGTTTTCTTTCAGACTGAAAACGTTAAAAACTTTAGACAGTTTTCAATTAAAAACTTCGGCTACTTACTTAAAAGCCGCTCTGTGATTGGTCAGTTCCGGGAATGGAATGTCCGGCTCGGTTCAGCAGACGTTGGTGGGGAGGGAGAATAGGACCGACACAAACAACGGCAGCGAAGGAGGCTAGGACCTTCGGTGGCCATGTTTGTTTTCAAATAAATTAGTGCTTGGTCTCGCTCGGCCCAATTTCTTTACTGGGGTGATCGTGTACCCTCGGTTCCATTCCTCGTTATTCTATCTACAAAGAAGAGAATATGGCGTGTGTTATCGTCCTGTGAGATGCCAGTTGTGACAAAGAGTACACGAGAAAAAAAAACAGATGATCATTTGAGTCATTGTACTCTGACCTATTGCGGTCACAAATTTCCCATGACCAACATTCGAACGCACATGCTAATTCCTGATTACTGCTAGTTTACTTTCTAAATTGATAATTTGATATATACATGAAAAGTTACAGCGGTGATTGTATTGCCGTGAACACCTAAAATATGTCTGGAATGTTAATTGTGTTGTAACCAATCACAGGCGAGATCTTCAAACCACAGAAACCACAGGCAACGAACGGTTTCCTATCTGTCACGGAACAAATTATTTTCGTTTTGTTTTAACATTCAGTCTCTTTACAAGTAAACAATTGCTTTTCCTTCCTATTTGTTTACAGTGTGTGCTATAATAGCGAAGAATACAGGTTTGAACGATTTTGAAATAAATTACAAAGCCGAAGTGCCGGGCCGACGCACGCGACGGTTTGGCGTGGGAATTTTCAAACTTTTTGTAACCATCGAAATCGGTAGTTACGCCTGATCGCAAGTTACAATGTTGCAAGGTAAGCCGCTAGAATTTTCTGATTCCCATCGCTTCGCGGCTATTGCAGCAAGCGTTAACCCTTTTTTGTTAGGTCAGGGAGATTTACTATTTGGTAATTTATTATTCTTTTTTTTTGGTAGCTAATAATAAAGTTGAAATTCGAGAGTTGTTCTTGTCGATGTTTTCGTTTCTGATAACATAATCCTCGCTAATATTTTTTTGTAGAACAAGGGGATTGGATTTACGTGCGCTAACGATTAAACCTTCGAACTACTGTGCTGGCAAAAGTTCCGTGATCGCAAGATCGCAAACTGGAAAACCACCGACCAAATGCAACATCTATGGAATGATTGACACATCGCGCATAGTAAACAGCCCAATTTTCGTTATTCCTTCCAAAATATAATTTTTCTTTTTCTCTGAAGGCATTTATGCATTTGATATAAGGGGGATTACATGCTGTAGGAAACTAGTTATGAGGGGATTTAGCCAAGAAGATTTTAAGTCCCCTTTGGATGCGATTATTAGCACATTTTGCGCGCAAAAGAAAAAAACATGATTATCTCCGATCGCAGTTCTTCTTACCAAAAGAATCTCCGTAAATGTCCGTAAACTCGCATGTTACAACCCAACGGCTTTATATTGTTGAATGCATATCTGAAAATTTATTTTTCTAAGAATACACGATTGTTCATTATGTCGTTACATGGAAAGCCGGTCGTCGTCGCGTCGCGTTGGCTTCTAAATTTTTCTTTCTAAAATCGAACGATGTGCTGAATGCGGTCCTCAGCACTGATCTTGGGGAGCAGTGGTGTTTTAAATTCCTAATAAGACAGCTTGTATCCTTAAACATGTTAAACAAAACGAAAATAATTTGTTCCGTGACCGTTCGTTGCCTGTGGTTTCTGTGGTTTGAAGATCACGCCTGTGATTGGTTACAACACAATTAACATTCCAGACATATTTTAGGTGTTCACGGCAATATAATCACCGCTGTAAACATTACACATTCTTTGATAAAAAGTACTACTTTTAATTCAGTCAATCCCCTTCCAGATTGCAATATGATATAACAACTTCAATAGCTGCTTCTTTTTAATTTTGTTTGTTTGTATTTTTTTGCAGCTTGCTATCATTTTGATTTTGGCAAGTCTGGAGAAGCGCAAAAACTGGAAACTTGAGTATTGTAATGGACGCCCAGGGCTACTGGTGTAAGTTAAATAAGTAAGAGATAAATATCGAAAGAATGAGCAAGTGCGTATGGCATTTAAAGAAAAGACTACGTTATTCAGCAGTTCTTAAAAGGCTTTACTGGCTACCTGTTCCTCCTCGTATTATTTTCAAGATTCTATGATTGATTTATAAATCACTCAGTCACTGGGTTTTGCTCCTAGTTATTTATCGGTTCTGCTGAATCGACGTTGTTATGGCCGCACATTACGATCATGTTCAAGAACTTCTTACTGTTGCTAGATCGAGGGCAGTCACATATGGTGATAGAGCCTTCTCCATTGTAGCCTGCACGCAGGCGGTTGGATGGTCGAAAAAAACCGGAATTCGTAATGCCGTCGCCATCTTGGATTCGCGCGGCTTAGTTTGGGCCGAGTTGAGGGTCGCTTTGTCAACCCAAACTTTGGAACGAATTACCTGTCTCAGTAAGAAAGGCTAAAAGTGTTGATGTCTTCAAGAGTCAGCTTAAAACATATCTATTTAAACAAGCATGCATTTAATTGCCAAGTTTCGTTTCTATTGATAGTATAGTTCTATTGTAAATAATACTTTATTTAAGCTTTGTAGTCACGTTATGTAATACAATTCTCTTTCCTTGTTTTGATTGAGCAAATTAGTATACTGAGTTGTAAAATATCATTTACTTTTTAATCATTGTTAATTAACATTTTGTAATTATTACTGTTGTAAAGCGTTACGTTATATAAATCATTATTATTATTATAAATTATATTATTATAATTATTATTATTATTATTATTATTATTATAATTCAGTTACTGAAGATTTGAAAGATCGTCGCAGTTATAAACAATACTTAAGCAGTAGCAAAACGAAAGCCTGAAAAAAATTCAGGCTTGTGTGGTATTCGAACCCATGACCTCTAGGATATCGGTGCAGCGCTCTACCACCATGGCGAGCGTTCTCTTAATATTTATTTTATGACCAGGAGGGAACGACAAAATTATATACCCCCAATTCCCAGCTAGAAATTTGTCACATTACTTGCAGCTTGGGTCTTTGTGGCAAAAAAGAAACAAAGTGGTGGTTGCATTGTCACGCGCCTGTGTTAACCGAAAGGCAAATCGGATGGGGGTTCAGTATTTGCAGATTTGCATAGAAAGATTGAAACTTTGGAAAATTGTTTGTGTTGTAGTTTGAAACTTTTCCTGGGGTGACTGCTCAGTCCACATTTTATGACGCTACAGTTATAAAACCTTGTGCAGGTTACGTGCTGCAACCGCATTTTTGGCCATAGGCATGCGAGAATTGCGGAATTCTTCCTAAGGAAAGGTTGACAACGGGACAATTGCGGGTGTTTAAATCTTTCGATTCCTTTCTGGTCAATCATCATGGTCGTGCATGTTTTTTCAACATATTTGTTCTCTTTGCCACACAAGTGTATGTTTCAAGTTTATTTGTTGATTGAAAGTGTTTTCCTTTTCAGACCAGTGAACTTTTTCAGTGAGCACAATAGATACACCATTGCTGTTACCTTTGGTGCCACTGCCAGCACGTGTGCAAGTCTTTTCGTACATGCTTTCTTCGACGGTGTCGATGTTGGCTTAATTTCCTTGACTGGTCCTCCTTGGGTGAAGGGTAAGCAGTGAATTTTTAATTAGGTTATCTTTTCAAAGTATAAGCCATACAACAAATATGAATTGTTAAGCGGTCGTCGCTCTGGCGAAGAGCCGCTTCTTGTAATACACCTTTTTGTGTTTTTTTTTTTCGTCGTGGTGTCCGTCACTTGCTCGAGACTCCCGCTCGGCCAAATAAATAACTCTGGAGATAATTAAAGAAAGAAGGAGAGATAGTTCTCGATTCTTGTTAAATAAAGAAAGAAGGAGAGATAGTTCTTGACTTCTGAAGGGTTCGAAGCCACTACCGTTGGGAAACAATGCGTGGACGCTTATTTTTGGATCGGTTCAATCTTCACCGGCTGTTTAGGCTTGCGGTTTCGTGTTCAGCGACTAGCGAATATCCAACCGGAATTATTAACATGTTTCCTTGTCAAATTATAAAATCGCTTTACAGCTTAAGCGCTGACAAGAAAGAAAAAAGGAAATTAACAAGTTAAAAGGAAAAGAAAAAAAAAAAAAAAAACAGGAGTTCAAACTTAACGGGGACACGAACCACCGACCTTAGGCATGGAGTCGTATATTCTGGTTCTCAAACGATTGCACCATCAAGTCGTAAGTTTTACACGTGACCGAATTTTAAGTAATAGGAATAGGACTGAGTGGAGTCCAATTCGGTCTGTAATCATACGAGTGATAACAAAATCGGACGACCGCGCGGCGGGAGTCCGATTTGTTTATCACCAGTATGATTACAGACCGAATTGGACGACACGAAGTCTTATTACCAATTAATCATAGAAATTGCAATTTGCGAGAAAAGAGGAAGAGCCAAGTTATAAAAGGGAAGGAAATTTTGCATTAAAAGACTGACAAAGGGAGCGTAAATTGTTTAATGTCGCTCTGAAATTGACTACGATCAAAATGTATAGTGATTGTAACCAAGGTTGTGATTGGTTTATTTAAACTACAACTTTGAATGTGATTGACTGATTTAAAATACTGCTTTGAATGTGATTGGCTTACTGAACTGTCCGATAGCAAACTATCCGATAACAACTTGGCACGTGAGTTAGTGGAAAATAGGAGTTTTTTAAACCAATCACAATCGAGGAAATTGTAATTTTTATGATTAACATGTTAATCATTAGGAGGCACTCATCGTTTGCTCTTCAACAAAAATGTTTCCTTGTGAAATTGCAAAATCGCTTTACATTAAGCGTTGATAGAAAAAAAAAAACAAAAATAAAAAACAAACAAACAACAACAACAAAACAGGCAGGCAGGCACAAAAGTCAGACCGGATCAACTCGGACCGCCAGTCAGTCTGGGTCGGATCAACTTGGATGATAAAATAAATAAATAAATAAATAAATAAATAATAAAATTAGAAAAACTGAAAGTTTTAGCCATTTGTAGGTTACATTTTTCTTCAGAAATAGGCCAAATGAAGTAAACCTTACAACATTTCTCCGTGGCGTTTACCCGCCATTTTTTTTTTACTAGTGCCAGTTCCTTTAGGATCAAGCAATGAACTCTTGGGCCGGATCAACGGCCGGATCAACGCGGACCGCCAGTTCGGGTCGGATCAACTTGAATCGACTCGACTCAACCCGGATCATAAAAAAGCAATAAAATACAATTTGAGAAAGTGTAAAAGTTTTACCCATTTGTTTGTTATAATTCCTTTCAGAAATAGGCCAAATGAACTACTCTGGGTAAAATTTTAAGTTTTTTTTTTATTTATTTCGTTTTTTTATGATTCGGGTTGACTTCGACTACTTCCTATGCATTAATCGATAATCCGGTTCGTATGGTCAAAAAGGCCGCTTACAAATTCTTGGAGAATTTATTGCTAAAATTATGATCATACCTGGTCAAAATATTTTCCAGTGGCTTAAGAGAGGTATATCATGGTGATGGTAACGTTTTCAAGAAAAATTAACGAAAAGTAAATCCCAAACCAGGAACGTCAGGACATCAAAAAAATATATATTAATGAACATTTTGCAGCAAACTGTGTAAATTTGAGTTTCCACGTCCGTCTCCTCTCAAGAACAAAAAGCAACGGATCGTCATGAGCTGAAATCGGAAAATAATTAATTTTCTTAGCTCACTGTATATTATATTAAAGCGACGAGACTGACGCACAAAAGTCTGCAAAAGATAATCGTTTCCAAGAAAGGTTCTCGCATGACTGTAGGTAGGGTTCAATATTGCAATATTACTCGGCTAACGAGGTTGTATCGATATTTTAGTGCTCATTCTACCCGATGCCGTAATCGTTTTTAAACACTAAGATTTTTTTGTAACGAAGTTCTTTCTTTTACAGTCAAACACATAATACAAAGCTGTGGTATTAAATTACATACAATACAAGTGACGCAAGAAGGTCGGAGTTACAAGGCAATTATATACTAAATTTTTAACTACTTGTAACAAAGCTTACAATGAATCCCATTTAACAAATTCTAACTATTATACTACAAAAAAAAACTATACAAACAATAACATTGTAATTAGGTGTTAATTTAAGAATTTGGCCCACTTCTCGGAAAAAGTGCTGCATTTGTTTGAACTGAATGCTATGTATTTTTCTATTTCAATCTTTAGATGTAATAACGATTTAAAATCAGCAAAAAGAAAACTGACTCTATTTATTGCTTTACAATAGATTAGGTATTTACCAACGAGAATAAGATGGTTTAGGGCTGAACCGAGAGGACCAATTATTCAAGATACCGTACATGATTTCTTTCTTGCCTAGTGTTAGAATTTCTTTGGAAATGCACTGGTACCAACCAGTAAAGTCGGACCAGAAGGAAATTGCAATAGGACAGGATACAAATAAATGGGTGACTGTTTGCCCCACATTTGTGCAATAAATATGAGGACAGAAAGGATCCTCGACTTTTTTCATTTTGTTAAGAACAGCATTTGTGTTAAGTATAGTAATCCAAGACCTCCAAAGTGAGTGAAATAAGAAATACAACAATGATAGAAATGCTTGAAACCCCAAATGGAAACTCGTCCGTCTAGATCACGGAGGGTCGTGGGTTCAAATCCCATCTGGAGCTCGGAATTTTTTCGAGTTTCCATTTGGGGTTTCAAGTATAATAATGTTGTGAATAATTTTATACTGAAACATTGAAAGTTTTATTTCTTTTGTAGCAACAAACGGTAGAGAATAAATTTTCTGACATTCTTCTTTACTGAATCCCATTTCCATTAGCTTCTTCTCTGCCGTTGGCGGATTATAATCTCGATTATCGACCAGTAATGTGTGTATTGTTTTAAGATCTTTTTCCTGAAGCATCTCATCGGTCCCGAATCCTAAATCCTTTGAATTCCAATGGCTGATGGCGCGCGCTCCAGCGGTTCAGAGTTCCCATCCGGACCAGCCGCGTAGTCCGCATACGGAGGAAACTTGGAAGAGAGCGAGAATTTCAGTCAAAGTTAAAGCGCAAAAATGGCATAAATGATGTTTTATATTGACCAAGGAGTGGGATTAAAATCGTTGCGACTCCTGAAATAGGCGAGTACACAGGACTGAGTACACATCCGAGTTTAATTTCAAAGTTGTAGCTTAGCTTACCGCCATATATTATTGCAAGTTTGGCGCTGTGAACTCCATTTCGTATTGTCATTTTTCGTTTCCTCTCATGATGCAATCGACGTCTTGTCGCGATTTATTCAAACAAGAAAGCATACGCTTGCATTTTGTTGTTTATATATTCCGTCTCTATGGTGTTGTACACGTTTTGCGTTTACCATGTTTACCATGTTTTACTGCATTTAATTCTTAAATAGAAGTTTTGCAAAGTTTAATTCAAGAAGAGGTAAATTTTCTCTTATCGTTCAATTTATGCCTTTGTTTCGGGGCGAACGTTTCACGCTCTAGTCGGTCTTCAGTTGCATAATATACTAGACATTATCATTATACTAAGACATACCCAGGCAACAACAACAACCACAAGTTTATTTAACAACGAGGTCCTTTTCACTAAAGAGTGCTCTCCCAAGGAGCCGTGCACTTTAACAATAAATTACATATAATAATTTATAATAGTTAAACCAATTGTCATTACAATTATAAAATTATCTAATGATTAAAATACAAGAGAGCAATAATTCAAACTAAAAGCCTACCTAAACTACAGTAATTAAATTAAGAAATTATTTAATCTAGTAGCCTGCTTAGCCTCTACCGACAGATTATTCCATAAAACAGCACCCTATACCAGAAAATCTTCTTAAATGCCTCAGTGTGTGGTCTTGGTGCGAAAAGATTATGTTGCGAGCCTCGCAGATCCTACCGCTTACCGTAGAAGCTCTATTAAGCCCCGGGGGCCTTATTTAATTTTAAGCCTCATTGACGGAGGGTTTATTAGAGAGGGAGGGGGGGCTTATTTGAAATCTCAAACACGCCGTTCTCGTCTTATAATAGTTTTTGCACCAACCTCAAACAACTGCTGTGAAACTTGATTATTTAATAAAGAGCAACAAACAGTATCATGTGTTTGAGTGTATAACTGGTTAAAAGTAAACCAACTGGGCTCCATGAAGTGAATTTCGTAAGAGCGAATAGGAGGGGCTCAATACAAAATCTCATGTTCCAAAAGGGAAGGAGGGGGGGGGGGGCTATTAGAGAGGGGGGCTTATTACAAAAAGCGACTTCCAGACGAGGGGCTTATTAGAAAGGGGGGGTTAATAGAGAGGGGGTGCTCAATAGAGCTTTTACGGTACCCTGTTGTCGAACTAACGCTAAGCAGTTTAAAGTATTTTTTCAAGGACCAAAGTTTTTCAATTCGCTTGACAACGAAGTCATCAGCTCATCATCCCTTTCCTCTTTTAAGAAACTACTTAATGTTATATTAATAAGTAAATATGAATAAGGATCACCGCAGACTTAACGCCATCATTTGCTTCTTTTCATGTAAACACATATAGCCCGTAGTTCGAGGAGGCCTAATCTCTCATAAGCTTTATATAGTTTCTTTGTTTAGGTCTCCCCGCCACTTTCCTTTCTATTTAATCTTATAGTTTATGTATTATTACTTTGTGTGGTAAATAAATAAAGAAAAGTAAATGAATAATAGTGAGGTGATACATTAAAAACTCTGGCTCTCTCAGATCAGGCTTTTGAAAATTAAAGGCCCATTATCACCCTTGATCCAACGCGGTCGTTTGTTTTAATTTGTTTTGAAATCGCGCTATTGTTAAATGATGCCTCTAATTGGCCAGTTATTTTTATCGGGCTATTGATCTAGTTCATCGCGACGAGTTATCGCTTGTCCCCGGTTTGGCAAAGCAAATGGCTACAAATTCAACTTGCGTATTTCTTTAAATTTCTTCATTAAAACCGTGAACAATCCGTTCACAGGTTTAAAATCAAAACAGCAACGATCCGTTATTGAAAAAACTCGCTGATTATGTCGCGAGGATGGTGACAAAATATCCACAACAAAACATTTATTGTCGGCAGCTCCTGTTGTCGAGTAATGGTTTCTAATTTGCAGTAAGCAAAATACTCGTACGTTCTCATTCAATTACCTGTCCTTTCGCTTTATACTGTGTTGAAAATACAATCGACCATGCGGCTTGACAGAAGAAGGCCGGAAAACTTTGAGCTTCGAATTAAAACACGGGAGGAAATCAAAGGGTACCTATGGCTAACTCGTGGATGAGGTACACAAAGCCAAGCCTTTGTCTGCCGGCCTTTGTAGGATGATTTTTGACTAGAAGACACATGTGAGGGAATGTTGGAAATTTAACTTGCTAAGTTTATTGACTTTTCTGCCCTTTGTAGGAACCATATGTGATAGTATTTGCCTACGAATCTAGAGCCTCTTTGGAGGGTACCACTGTCCACTAGCTCACTGTAGGGTTCCTGTTTTAAGACAGCCACTCATCTCCAGTTCCTTTGTAGTCGTGTTTTTTTTTTTTGTTATGCAAACGATTGCAAACAGTTGGCAGTGAGGAAGCCCAAGACCCAGTGGGTTTCAAGAAGTTGTGTACAGAAGAGACTACAAAGCAACAGGCGTGTGGAATTATAAATAAATTGGTAATATGATATTGCTATGGGTTTCCAGATTTTTCTTCAAGATACGAGTCCTGTCCAATAAAAACACAGGATTATTGTGTATTAAATTTTTTCTAAGAAAAATTTCAACTATTCCGGCTAGGGTGCCCAGGCCTAGAACCTGGTCGCCCAAAACAATTAATCAATAAATTATTAATTGATTGCGTGATTCATTGATTATAAAAGTAAATAAGAGAACTTTTCTGGTGCACAATTCAGTTTATTAAATATACCTGACATATTTTTCTACTTTCATAAACGCCATGGCTTCTTCCAAACATCAAGAGCTGAGTGTGTGATTGAAATATACCACAAATAAATTATGGAAGTGTAAAAATGACTATTTTAAAGAACCATCTTGTAGTAATAATTCAGGTTTAGTGCTAATGACATATGAAATGAATCATATATGAACTGCGGAAATGAAATCAAATGAAGAATGATCCTCGCAGTTGTGAACGCAATTTCTGCAATTGCGAAAAGAAGCCTGAAAAAAATTCAGGACTTCAACGGGGTTTGAACCCGTGACCTCGCGATTACCGGTGCGATGCTCTAACCAACTGAGCTATGAAGCCACTGACGTTGGGAGCAGGTCAATTGTGGGTTCATATGTTCCCGTGAAAGAAATGAGTGCTAATGACATATGAAATGAATCATATATGAACTGCGGAAATGAAATCAAATGAAGAATGATCCTTGCAGTTGTGAACGCAATTTATCACGGCAATTGCGAAAAAGAAGCCTGAAAAAAAAAATTCAGGACTTCAACGGGTATTGAACCCGTGACCTCGCGATTACCGGTGCGATGCTCTAACCAACTGAGCTATGAAGCCACTGACGTTGGGAGCAGGTCAAATTGACCTGCTCCCAACGTCAGTGGCTTCATAGCTCAGTTGGTTAGAGCATCGCACCGGTAATCGCGAGGTCACGGGTTCAAACCCCGTTGAAGTCCTGAATTTTTTTTTTCAGGCTTCTTTTCGCAATTGCATAAATTGCGTTCACAACTGCGAGGATCATTCTTCATTTGAATTCAGGTTTAATTAGAATCATCGCCTAGTACATTTTTCGATCTAAAAGTCGGACATGGATGCAGCATAACAAGTTCTTAAATAGTTTTTCGCAAAATTTGGTCTTCGCGACGTTTTGCAAATGTAACTGGTTCGTCACGAAATGAAAAACTGCACTATTAAGAAAAGGAAAACCATGCTTCTAATTCTTTCCTGTAGTTGCTTAGCATTGGATAGTTTGCTTTGTTGTTTTGTCAAAATTAGCTAAACAAAACAATCGGAAGGGTAAATTTTAGCGAAGCAAACGCTAAGTGAATAATGTAAACAAACGTCAAAATAAATTGTATAAACACTCATTTCTAGTTACAGTACATGTAATGGCAAAATCAACACGTAAAGATGCCAGCCTGTCAACAACTTCTGAGATACTAAAACAAATTAGGAATAAACCATCAGAAAGAAAAATATTGAGATACTTTGAGAAACGGAGGAGATTTGTGCGGCTTGTACATATGAAAGCCCGAGCGGCGTTCCCAGAGAAGATTGTGTGACATGTTTTCGGCTGCACCAAATCGTCCGAACAGCTATGAATGTCATTGAGTGTGCGGCTGTTTGTAGAACGATTTTTTTTGTGCCACGCTTCGCTAACACAATAAATCAAGACCAGTGTGTTAGAAGAATTTTGGCCGCCTGTTTTAATGCACGCTGGACTTCAAACAAGAGTGCCCTGCCGGGCGACAAATAATTTTTCGTAGTCTCCCTCAACCAAACGTTTTACCGCTGAGGGCGCCGTAAGCCGCTAGAACACAGCCTTGACTGGATATAAGTAAAGGTGTCTGTGTGGGTCAGCAATTCCCTTCCAATGTGGAACCACTAGTCTTGGATCGAAGCAATGCTTGTCCTCCTCGTTTGACCACAAAAGTTCTTTGGGTTCGCATCATGAACTCGTCAACTGTGCCATGGCCAATGTTTGTCAATATGTTTTTCAATAGTTGTTTCGTTCAAGAAGTCCTCGATTCGCTTCGATTCGATGTAAGCTCGATATGTTTGACAAATATGATTCATTTTCATCAAAGCTTACCACATTGGCATGAGATTTACTCATTTTCAGGTCACTTTCCAGAAAACTGAAATTTATATTCCGCCTGTGAGCTTGCGAGGTCGATTGATAAGACCAAATGATCATCTGCTTGTCATGTTTAGCGCCTAGACGAGACAAAGGTAATGAAATCCAGTATCCAAGTTGGCTATAGTACTAATATGAAACATCTTCAGTCCATCTGAAGACAGCTAATCGTCCTGTGAAAGCCACAAAATCAGCAAATCCTCCGGACACGATGCACGCTGAGCTGGAGTGAGCTTCGGGAACGACATCTGCCGAGTGCTCTCGTTCGGGGCCGACTAATTACGAAGTGTGTTTACACCTTAGTGAGTGAGTGACACGCAGTGCCCACAATAACTCGTTCCTACGCTTCACGTATCCACGAGTTAACAAAAGCGATGTAGTCCTCATCGGTCATAGCCTGAATTTTAGCCGCCTCCTCCGCCGCTAATTCACGGAGATCTCGGGGAGAAAGAGAAATTATTGGTTTTCACGCAGTTTAGGCAAGCTGCAAACTGAACGTAAAGCTAGAGTGCCCGTGGGGCATAAAAATGGCAGTCGATAAAGTCAACAAATCGGATTAAAAACACTGAAGAGTTGACCAAAGCCGCAGAACCCTTACTCAAACTGACCGTGAGGTAAGACATCAAACATGTTGAAAACAGTTGTCCAGCCAAGTAAAATTTTAATACTCGCCATCAAATCAGTTTCCAGATCGCAGTAAGTCGGCTCCAACAAGCTGATCAGCGAATTTTTAAAAACTCCGAGGTAAATTGCACCAAACTTGAACAACGAGTGTCTGTAAATCCTCCTTAAACCTCACTTTGAAAACGACGCTGAGAAGTTACCGTAACCGACTACTGACACACTGACACTTTAGACTTTACACGAGCCAGAATTTACATACGTACAAATTTGCCCAAAATTAGCACAAGGAAAATATAGAAAAATAAACAGAACATTTTTACGGCCATAAATTTGGAGATTTGTTCACGATGCGATAAAACAAGAGCGATAAAACAAGAGCTTCGAAGTCTGAGTAATTTCGCGTTACACGAAATTCCAGAATTAACGGTCGCGGCGCGAGATGCATCAAGGGTAATAATGGGCCCTTAAGTACCTGTTAAAATTCTCCACGGCGATTTCGAGGATCAATATTTGCCGCAGTAAGGCGCAGGTCGCGCAGCATTGCTGTATTGCAAGCTGCGATTGTTTGTTGCGCTTATTACCACTTCTATCCTCGACAGATTTTCAGGTTGTGAAAGTGATAACGATGTACGCATGGGTCTGCTTTCTGCAACATAAAACGGAAAGACAAATTAACTAGCAATGCGACAACGTTGCGCGACGAGTTGAAATAAAAGTGTTCCCGTTCTCCCTAGCCTTGCCGTGAAAAATTTGTAAAGGGGATTTTTTTTTCTTGAATCTTTGCGTTTGTGTTTGGTTACTTGGCTTTCTTATTTTCCTATCTTCAAACTACTATTGCGGTTATTTTTTATTTATATTATACATTTTGTTTTTGTTCATAAACTGCTGATTCTTTCACTTTCTTTTCTTGACGTCACTTTGTGTTTTAAAGTGCATAGTATGCTTATATCTCGATACATTTTTGTTTTAGTTTTTCAGAGTCTGGTGATGGTTCTTGTCTATGGAATAGTATTCTTCCCGTTGTTTGCGTGCCTCACAACGGACCACAGGCTAATTGGAGCTGTCCTAGGATTTCTATATGCTGCTATTAGGTTAGAACAATCAATTAAGTTAACAGTTGTTATATAAGGACAATTTGCACTGATGGTCACCACAGCAGAAGCTAGCTTGAGTAGGTTTCTTTAGCAAGACGGAAGTGAGGAGCTCTTCTTCTCCTTTGTGCACGAGATGCTAGTTTATTGTAACAGAGACATATCAAGTGTCGTTTCATGTCTTCTAAGATCGCCTTCTCCTTCACACATTTTACACTGAGGTGCTTCTTCTAACAGTGTCAATGGAAAATTGTTACCTTACCGAAGGCTTAATGGAAAGTTACCGCAATAAAGGACTATTGTATTGTCAATTATGAAACTCGTGTTTTTGATTCATATTGCAAAACAGTAACCTTCGGCTTTCTTTTTTGTTGCATCCAGGTTCTCGTTTGGACTGGTTATTGACTTTCAGTGCAGCAGTTTTTACCGCCAAGTAAGGGTTAACTTTTCTATTTTGTTTTGTAGTCTTTGCTGGGTTTTTTGGTATATATCCGTCCGAAAACAAGGAACTTAATATAAAATTTCGCCACAAATTTGATAAAAATGCCGAGAGGCTGTGATATCTGCTTTATAAAATCATTTGTCGTGTAAAACGAAATTTTATCAAATTCTCCTAAGTCGCAAATGCATTTCGCTGTCAGCATTTTTATAAGTTTGTCACATATAAAGATAGTAATTGGGTTCTGTTTTACCTGGTTTGGTTTACACTAAAAGATGATTGTACTAGCGTAGGTAAATGCTGATGGCCTCGATACCCAACAATATCCACGTTCATTTAGATAACGGTGATAATGACAGTGGTTACATAACGATAATGGCATTGGCATTGGTATTAACACTGGCGCGGAAAGGGTGAGGGCGAGGGCGCAATTATAAAGGGGTAATTTTCTAAGCAGATCTAGTAGCAGCAGAAACCTTAAATTGACAAGTTACATCACTTCGAAAAAAAACACATCATTAACCAATTTAATGGTGTAGCCAGGCAAACTCTTTTAATTTCTTGAAACCTCAAACTGCTATGTACTCTAGCCCTTTGATGATTCTGATTTCAAATTTTGAATTCATAGCAACTCCCATCTGCATTTTCTGCGGTTTCTAGTGCCCTTGTTGTTTCAAGTAATTATTCAGAGGGTTTGGGTAACGAAACGTCTAAGTGCAAGAGGTGCCTATTCCTCCCCAATCCCATCTTTTTAAAATCAGTTAACAACAAAGTAGAGGTTTTAAAAAATATCAGAAGTGCGTGAAAGCGCAAGCATCCGACGGCAGCTGCTGGTGTACTTAGGTTTACTTACGCAGACCCAATTCAAACAAACCGTAAATGATTATTTGAAGCTACTAACAATTGTTTTATGCTCAATTATTCTTAGGTGTTGAAGCAATTATTCTTAGTTAGAATAACTTCTCTTCCAACCTACTTGTGCCTTTTCTTCATCACGATAAGATTCGCTGTTCTGGTTTTCCTGGAAGTTCGAAAGAAATGGTTCCACTCTACAAGCGATACTGATGTAGGTAGTGAAATGCCCTGCTATTCTGCATGAACCGAAGTGAATAGCCTGCTACATGGGTTTGTTCTGCTTAGGATCGAATAAAAATCCATGAACCTTTAAGGGGCTATGCCATGCATGGGTATTTTTCTGTCTTTGGGTCAAAACTCTGATTAAATCAAGACTTAAGAACATTTTTATACACAAATTGGTCTTACAAGTCCAACAGAAAGACATAAAATTAATTCTTGAAAGGAGAGCTCAGCATTATCGGCTTATAAAGGTTCTTCAGTGACTAGACAGGAAGACTGAAACTTAAGCAACACAGCGGCCCGCATTCTGTCAAGTTGCAATCTGTTTTGCATTCTGACCATCCTATAGCTAGCCAAGGGCATTTATTTATAGTTTTACTGTAATAAAAGAGTAGTCTTGAGCAAAACTACAGAGTTATTTTTTAGTTTCCATCAGTACAAACATCTTTTTTAATTGTGAAATTAACACAAAAATTCGTGGCGTAGTGCCTCGAAACTTATTCAGGGACGGGCTTGTATTGATCTCAGTTACCAAACGGGAAGGAGGAATGTTCTTGAAACGTTAACCTCACTAACTGCAACGCTAACTAGTAAATATTGAAGGAGTATGAAACATGAAATACCTAGTTAAAGTTTGTAATATGACACAATGCTTTCAGATGAAGCTGCGATTCCGGTCATTATTTGCTAGCAGCCGCCACCTTGAATCTATCATGTTCGATTTCTTGCCAGCGTACAGCATCAATAGTGGGAGATAAGGCGAAGAGAATGCGGGACGTTCCTATCGGCGGGCTTCATCCCGCTTCTCCCGTGGCCCTGTCTTTCGTCCCATACAAAAAGGGGTCGGCAAACTCCCACCTTTGCATGAATCAAAAGTGACAGTATACTCTTGTGGCACCTGCAACCACCAAAACGCGTAAATTCAAAAAACAAAATTGCCTTTACTCTGAAACTGCTAATCCTTCTAATAAACGTTGCATCGTTGTTTCGCTGGCAATTTTGTTGCAAAAAAGAGAAAATGAATAGAAAGCAAAATGCCCAGAAATTCATTCTGTATTTTTCCGATTTAGAGAATTTATGTGATCATAAAGTAAGTAAAGAAAATACAAAAGAAATTAAAATGTTTAATGAGTGTTTTTATATCTGTGGATGATATAGATATGGCTAAATTTCACACGCCTGATTTTCTAGGCCAAAATAACCCAGAGTCTAAATATTCGTGTAAGAATGGACTCTGCTCAATACATTCGCTAATCATAACTATAACAAAATTCTCGAATTTGATTGGCTATTACCAGCTATTATTATCGTACCTTATCAAGTCCTGAAACACTCGGCTCGTTTTAAACATGATAAAGCACTCCTGCTCATTTACATAAAAGCCATTGCTTGAATTTTGTGGTGCACACATCTTTTTTCAGAGAGCCAGCCAAGGCGATGAGCCGTTCTTGATCAGAGAGCCAGGTATAAAACACGTCAAGCAGCTACTAAATCCCGGCACAAATCAGTAAGTACTTGAAGCTGTCTTGTAATAAAAGGCCAATTTTCGGTGGAAAACGGATTTATGGCGAGGCACATTAAACCTCAATAAACCATTTATGAGAACTTTTTCGACAAAGTGACCAAGAGAAAACGTTGCTGTCAAAAGCGAAAGTAATTTTTTGGTCAACCACTACTGACCCTTTCAGGAGCTATCAGCCTCGCACTCGTTATTGCCAAATACATCGATAAGATGCAGGAACCATTACCGTATGATGAAAGTACTTGCCCCTAGCTGACAGACCTTCTAATGCAGTTATTTATTCTTAGGGGCGTGAAAGAAGTCAGGTGGTTCATGAAGGCCATGTACTATATTTACAAACCCAGACCAGGTATGCTTTTAATTTCATTTTTCTTTCTTACGAGCTGTTGGGATGAATCAATATCGAGTCTTAAAAGAATTCCGAAATGAGACAAATTCAATGGCTCTCAAATGATGTAGTGGCAAAACATAAAAACTAGGCATTCGATTCTGATCAACTTCATATCACCTATTGTTAAAGATGAGGGCTGCACAGCTCGCAGTCTCCAATTTGCGGCCGTGTTGCGTCGACGACCCAAATAATGGCTGCGCAGGAGGCTACAGAACTTGTACCATGTCTGCAAAACGAAAATCATGTGAACAACGGTGGGAAGGAAATCAGCATCGACCGAATTTATTAGGGTTCCCGACAAGGAGGAAATATAGATGAGTCAAATAAGTTTAATAGGGCTCAGCAGAACGCCTGACTAAACAACCCGGTTTGATAGAGAGAGCAAACCGGTTCCACTAAAACCCGTTAAAAGGCCAAAAATCGGCTCTGGAATTACTGACAAAAGAAACAAGAAAAATACAATTGAAGTAAGTTAAGAAGTTCTTTTCTTTAAATTTCTTTCATATTTTTAGGTTTTAGAAAAAACTGTTTCCCCATAGAAACTGTTGTATTTCGAAGGTTACGCAACGTAAATTAATATTAATATTTCTATGGCGCAAATTAGCATGTATAATGTTCAAATATGCTTTACAAGCTATGTCAGCAGAAACAAATAATTCAAATAAACAAAACATGATAAGAATCCCAAATGACCGGAGGCAAACCAGTTGGCTTTTAACAAGGATGATCTAGGAGTTAAACCAGGGACTACCCAGAAGAACACCAGCTATTTGCCAGAGGGGGATTTTAACCCGGGGCAGCCCGCATTGAAATCCAGCGCCCTTACCGCTCGGCCATCCTGCATCCTCCTACCAATAGACCATTTTACAGTTGTCGGCGAAAGCGAGGCTGGGTTTGACCTTGCTTTGATACAAACCTACCTACTTTTCTTATGTAAATCACATTTTTCTTATGCTAACTAGTGCTTAATCAGCATAATTTCCATAAGAAAAGCAGGTAGGTTTGTATCAAAACAAGGTCACCCCTAGCCTCGCATTCAATCAAAGGCCAGGGTGCTGAGCAAAGAACTGTAAAATGGTCTATTGACGCTCATGTTTCGAGCTCGGGCTGCCTGTAGTGTGACTGGCTCGTGACCTTAAATAGCCATGATGTGCTTATTTCTTATTGGTGACTGATACGTATGACAAGCGCCTGATATGAACCCTTGAGATTGGTGGTTTGCCTTATCACGCGTGTTACACTCTGTTTTGATTGGCTGAAAGTAACAAAAGAAAGTTAACAAAGGAATTTGCTTGCACGATGACATAGGGTCTTCGCGTTCCTTCGTAACCAGAAGACCCAAAAAGCTTATTCATAACAATTCTATTTATGACCTTTCAGATTTCGAATTCTCTACCCAGTTAATTTCAACTCTGTTGGTTGCAGCAATAATTATCTTTGAGGTAAGGTCAGATTTTGGTGGATACTCTAACAGTTTATAGCGTCGCAACATTGACTCATAACAGGCAGTTGATGCGAGTCAGTCTACGAGCTGGATTATTGAAAGGTTCAGCCTTCAAAATATAGTCCATCTATCTATCTACCTGTCTTCAAATCAAATGAAGAATGATTCTCACAGTTGTAAACGCAATTTATGCAATTGTGAAAAGAAGCCTGAAAAAATTCATGACTTCAACGGGGTTTGAACCCGTGACCTCGCGATACCGGTGCGATGCTCTAACCAACTGAGCGTATGAAACCACTGACGTTGGGGGCAGGTTAATTTTGGGTTCATATCTTCCCATGAAAGAAATGAGTGTGAATGATATATGGAAGAAATCATATATGAACTGCGGAAATGAAGTCAAATGAAGAATGATCCTCGCAGTTGTGAACGCAATTTATATAGCAGTCAATTCCAAAAGCGCCCATCTCCTCCCCCCCCCCCCCCCTCCCCTGGCATACCCCGGGCATTTGACCCAAAATTTGTCCCGCACGGTGGGGCATTTGACTATCGACTAAACATCAATTGGTCAGCGCTCGCCAGCTAAAGGGTTTCGCGCGCAAATTTTCATTCATTCACCACGGGAGCCGCTTCGCTCCCTTCACTTCAAGGTTCTCCGTAGGTTTTCCGTTGTTTACTAAATAAACAGTTGATATGCCTTTGTTCAAAGTTTGGAGTGCCGACAAAAGAGATAGGAAAAGAGTGTTGGCGCACAATTTTTCCTGATTTGGTTTGAAAAATATAGGTGATTTTAGAATAAGATATTCATTATGAGCGGAGAGCGTGCCAAAATGCTTCATGCAACGAGTGATTTGCTATAGATTTACACTTGATTTGCTCTTTTTGAGGCCCTGACAGTGGGGCATTTGATCGTCTAAACTCGAAACGCAGCGGGGCATTTGATCAAATTTTTTTCAAAAAAGTCAAATGCCCGGGTGTTTGCTCGGGACTGTGGGGGGTGATGGGCGCTTTTGGAATTGACTGATATATTATGCAATTGCGAAAAGTAGCCTAAAAAAATCAGAACTTCAATGGGGTTTGAACCCGTGACATCGCGATACCCGTACGATGCTTTAACCAACTGAGCGTATGAAGCCACTGACGTTGGGAGCAGGTCACGCGCAATTCTCTCAAGCTTTTTTGTTATCATTACATTGCCAAATTGTGTTTCACGTTGCATCTTATTATCTTCTAAAGTTATTTTGCAGCGTTTAGCATGCACACATTTAAAATGAATGTTCTCATTCTGTTGTTCATTATTGTTTCCGTTCTAACAGAGCTTTGTGGGAAATATAATTGTATTTGACGGCCTTAAGAAAATGTTACAGCAGGGCGTGTGTGGATACTTCATTGATAATTCTTGTACAGTTTTAGTCAACATACTACATGGTAGGTGAAGTGTTTGTGCTGTTCATCAATTTTGAAAAATTTTGCCTACAATGCACTGAAGAAAGCATCGCATAATTTTAAACCTAGATGCAATACTAGCCAAATGCGTCCTATGTGAAAAATATATTTGGTCAAATGTTAGTGTACTGGTCATTCTGGTGAAATTGAATCTAATTAAGGTGATTTTGAGACCGCTACCTCTGTTTTTAACAGCATTATATTATCTTAGGGCACATTTTGTTTTTGGGACTATTCTTTTAATTCCTATTCCGTTTTAGGAATAACGGTAAAAAACACCATTAAAGTCGAATGCCGTTTCGACCGTTCAAAGGTCATTCTCAAGTTCAGTGTTCAGGCTAAAAAGCATGCTGGGGCATAACACATGATGTGGGGGGTTATGACGTAGATGATGTAACATGATGTAACATCCCCTCTTTTGTCAAAAAGAAAGAAAGAAAAAAAAATACAAATAACCGATCTTAGGCTGGATCTTCTGGCTATTACTCTTGTAAAGTTCAACTACAACGAAACGTTGAAAAAAAAAGGGTTCAATTAAACAAGTCAGACGACTCTGTCTAGTTCAACGCATTGGTGCTCATTAAATCTTATTTTGAGCCTGAAGATTCAAGCGGGTTGGTGCTTTGACGAGTCTTCCTGAGCGGGTCGTTACTTACTCGGCTGGTCTAAGGTTCCATCTCCCTTCAATGTTGATTGACCTATCGGTGGGCCTAGGTAAATCCAATGTTTCTAGTGCCCTCTGTTGCTGCTGGTTAGGTGTGCACAACGGGAATTCTGGATCAGGGAGGTGAACATCTGAATTGCGATGCTGGACTTCTGGTTCCGGATTTTGGTTCTGACCACAGTCTGGATAAATAGCTTGTTGTGGAGATTGCAGCTGCTTCGGGGAATAGGCCCTGGTACACCTGTGGCAAGCTCATGTTGTATGTGCAGTTGATCTTCCTCATATGAAAACGGTGCTGTGTCACTGGCTTGCAGAGACATGTAATTCTTGGACCCAGGTGGTGGGGCTGCAGCCAACCTTATGTGTGCTCTATTTCTGCGAATCTTTCCGCACGGAGTAGTGACAGTGTACCATCTGGGTGAGGAAACTTTCTCTACGATACCATGAGGTCAAGCAGAGCGCTTGTGCTGAGGATTGGGTTTGCTATGAACCCACTGGCCAGGCTGAATTACGCCATGTGGAAGTACTCCCGTCCTTTTGTCATAGTACTGTTTTGCTCTAGACCGGCGTGCACCAATCTCGGTCTTAACGGTAGAAGGGTATGCAACTTCGGGCTGCAGAAGCGCTGGTGTCATGGGAAGGATTCCCCTTGTGCGATGAGAGATAAGTCTTTGAGCTGGAGAGTGTTTTTGTCCTTGCTGTGGAGTATTTCGGTAGTACAGAAGAGCGAGATGAATATTCTTGTTCTTTTGGTACATCCTCTTGACAATCTTCACGGCTGCCTCTGCTTTGCCACTTCCTTGCGACCAATACTGGGAGGAGGTCACATGTTCAAAACCATAGTCAGAGGCAAATTGTTTGTATTCAGTACTGATGAATTGCGGACCATTGTCCGTGACCAAACGATTTAGTACCCAGAACCTTGCAAAGTGTGCTTTGGTGAACTCCATAACTATTGCTGTGAGTGTATTGGGTAATATGTCGATTTCTACCCAATCACTATAATGGCATTTCGTGACCAAATGCCACTTTCCTCCCCACATGAAGATGTCTTGATTGTCTGAGTACAGGGAGGAGTTTTGCGAGTAGCAAAATCCCACTCTAAGACACCATATTACGGAAGGCAAAAACACAAGGTGGACGCCACGCTTATACACCCATAAGCGCCAGTGCATTCTAGGGCATAACACGTGATGCGATGACTTATGACGTAAATGATGTAACAGTTTATGAGATTTTTATGTTAACAAACTGAAACCAAATCTTAATGTACAATCTGATTCAATTCGTGCTAAAGTTTTTTGCATATTTTAATTGCTTGAACTTGAAACAGAAAAACGAGTTCTCATCGTAAAATCTAGGCTTCTCCTTTACTCGAAAACAAGAAGGCGCACCCAAACAACGTTTTGCGTCAATATTATTACTGCTTGATGCTATACTTTTCTGTTAAAAAAAAAAAACGAAATACTTAATTGTTCCTTATTCTTGATGTAGCATGTGATTTACGTTCTGATTTATCTGTGTAATTTTCCCTCCAGTCCTAAGAGTGAGGACAAGGACTCTGATCGAATAAACTCGCATTTTTATATTGCAAGCAGTTTCAGTTTATGGGCTAACTAGAGAGGTCGTATATCTCTCGAGGGCTCGGTGACCCATTCTTTTGATATTAGAAAAGCGCGCGCAATAACGAACAATCAGGGAGACTTTGAAATATTTGTCTAGACTTAAAGAACTGAAGTTTAATAATAAGGATGGACCTTCCATTGTGTCATGTTGACATAAATAAAAAATTCTTAATGGTGTTTAGTTCTTTCTTACAGCCGATGTTTAAATTTCATATTCAAGAAAGATACTTGGTCTCAGTTTTACGCCAGTTTTTGGTACGTGGGTTATAAAGTTTGTGTGTTTTGCTTTCAGATAGTCTTCAGGCAGGTTTCGCTCTCTCCGCATTTATATCTGTTTTGTTGTTGATTAACTTCATGAAATGCCACCGGTAAGCATAATAAAGGAAGTTCAAGTATCTTTGGAGACATTTGTTTTCCTCCTTGATCGCAAGTCAGAATATCTTTTCCTGTGTTCTGGGACGCGATGTTCATGTTTCTCAATTTTCCTGCTATTTTCATGCCAAAAATTGATCTCAGAAAAACAGCATAAAATTCTCAATTTGACTGTAAAGTGTTAGTAAAATTAGAATAATCCGCAAAAACATTGAAGAAAGAACGGTTTGAAAATGGGAAAGTTAGGGGGAAAAAAAACAATCGCGTCCCAGATACACAGGAAAACATACTACTCTAGCCGCTGAAAGTTTAAAAGATTAAAAACAAACAAATTTCAGATATAATAAAATGTCTTCGAAGAAGTATTTTATAAAAATTTTAAAATTGATTCCCGATGAATTGCTCCCCAGGGAGTATCGATCCAAAATTTAAAAAGTGAATCCAAATCGGCTCTGAAGGGTTTTGCGAAAAAAAAAATACACCACAAAGGGAATAAAGTGAGTCGAGCCCAAAACATTCTTCAAAATCATTAAAAAAGAGACCATTCGTCTGATTAAAAATAACCGGAATACAGAGATTCGAATGGTCCTTAATTGTCAGATGGTTAAACCGAGCCTATTTGAGGGAGTAGAACCCATAATTGAAAAACCCTTTATTCATTCGGGTACCGAAATTATACTCTATGGAGCCAACCCCTGGGAAGTCTTTGAAAGAGCAGTTGAAAAAATAATGGAAACTATGGAGACTTTCAATAAGGGTGCCGGTGGGAGAGGATTTGTGTTCGATTGAATCATTGGATACAAACCTACCCAACCTACCCAACCCCTACCCCCTACCCCCTACCCCTAACCCCCAACCCCTAGCCCCTACCCCTAACCCCCTACACCCTGCCCCCTAACCCCCTACCCCCTACCCCTAACCCCCTACCCCTAACCCCCTACCCCTAACCCCCTACCCCCTGCCCCCTGCCCCCTGCCCCCTACCCCTAACCCCCAACCCCTACCCCCAACCCCTACTCCCTACCCCAACCCCCTACCCCCTACCCCTTACACCTACTCCCAGTGTATCTATACGATTACATGGTTTCGTTTGAAGATTGGGGAAAACCACTCTCCCCCTTAAAGATGCATTCTATTCCCAGCTGAATAAGTGCCATATATCCAATGAAGATTATAAACACGCAGAATCAGTCTGGAGAGGCTATGTGGAGAAGGAGGCAATATAACCTAAGAAGGCAAAAAAGGCTACCGTTCCACGATTTTCAACACACTTCACGAAAAACTCTATACGTTTTAGAGGCGCCGTGCTGTGGAACTTTGTTTCCGATTATTTAAATGACTCTTACAATTTAAAACAATTTAATAAAAGAGAGAAACTGGACCCATAGATTTCTGAACTTTTATGTAAATCCCTATTAAAATTCCTGAATCTCTATGTCAGCTATAAATTTTTATATTTCATGTACATTTTTAGTGTTTACTACCAAATTATCTTATAGTTTTAAATCTAGTTAAGTCTGTAATTTTCATAGATAATACACGACACCGTCGACCCGCCAAGCATGAATTTTGCTTTAACTACTGATCGTGTTTACATAGAGGATTTTACTTTACTTACTTGCTTTACTTCTTTTTCTCTTTTCAGAGATAATGTTCTACAGCTGTATCGAGGTCAAAGGACGTTTTTCCAAAATGTGTTTGTTTCTTCTTCACAATCTGTGGTAGGTCTTCAAACGTTTGAAGGAACGTAAGATTTCTTCGTTTTGAATTGAAAACTTGGATCGCGACTTGGATTACACTTTTAAATACCACTACAGTGATGGATTAACTACAACAGGTCTCACTTAAATGGTCAGAAATTCTTTGATTTTCATTCATAGAGTTAGGAGATAATTCAAAATTTTTCCTACGACTATTATAGAATGGCCAGTTAGGAAGTTGAAAACCTATTGCATATTCCGCGGTACCCCAAGGCCTTCCTATTGTACAGCTCAAAACAGTACCCGACAGGAAAGTATTGCCCAGTAGCTTCTTTAGTGAGTGGTCTCATTTTAGAATTACATCCACAGACTCAAAAGTTCGAACCACCTTGTACAGCATAATAAACAGCACCACAGGAAAGCATTGCTTAGTAGCTTTCATTTGAATGGTCGCAGATTAGGATTTTATCCACTAACTGATCAAAAGTTATTTTTTCCACTAACTGATCAAAAGTTGAGGGGAGCAGGGATGGCGCAGTGGTGAGAGCACTCGCCTTCCACCAATGTGGCCCGGGTTCGATTCCCGGACTCGACGTCATATGTGGGTTGAGTTTGTTGTTGGTTCTCTACTCTGCTCCGAGAGGTTTTTCTCCGGGTTCTCCGGTTTTCCCCTCTCCACAAAAACCAACATTTCCAAATCCCAATTTCATCTGCTTGTAAAGCGCATTTGATCATATACACATGTAAAATGCGCTATATAAGTTCTAAATTATTATTAAGTTCGAACCACCTTGTACAGCAGGATAAACAGCACCGCAGGAAAATACTGCTCAGTAGCTCTTATTTGAATGCTCGCAGTTTAGGATTTAATTCAAAGACTCAAAAGTTATTCTCACTACCTTCAAAAAGTAATGAATGAATACGTGAATGATCATCGCAGTTATGAACACTACTTTTAAGTAGTGTTATGAAAATAAAATTTTATTTTATCCGCAGTTCAAATATATGACGATTTTCATATATTCATTTTCATATACTCATCACTGACGGGTATATTACCAACCATCTAAATGACTATCTCCCAGTTGGCTTGTTAGCTCAGTTGATAGAGCACTGCACCGGTATCGCAGAGGTCGTGGATTCGATTCCCCTACAAGCCTTAATTTTTTTCAGGCTCTATTTTCACTACTGCTTAAGTAGTGTTCATAACTGTGATGAGCATTCACATATTCATTCATTAATTCGCAGTTCAAATATGTGAGTTCGTATGTTCATTCTCATACAAGAAAATTTGTACACTACGCCTGAATGTAGAATACTAGGGATAGCATCTTTCACACTAAACAGAGAGCCAAACCTGAAAGAAGAAAAAACAAGCTTAATGTTTTAATGTTACTGATACCGTTTAAACATAGTGCGTATCCGTATTTGCGTGATGATAGAAATGAGACCCCATTCCCTGCTAGCAGAGGTCTCTGGCGGTGAGAAAGGAGAGAGACCTCTGCCTGTGCCCGACGAGTTTCCTGTCGCGCAAGCGCGAGTGTTCCCTTGACAACGAATGACGTATTTTTCACGTGCGACCTTACTCAGCAGACCGGTTTGCTCGTGAAATTTGCAAGTTCACGACAAACTACAATAAAAGTGTCTGATGTCCGAGATGAAATTTATTCTCCTCAAATACTAGTAAAACCAGCCGTAACAGAAAAAGACCTTCTCCGAGTTCGGGAACTATGTTTACAAAAAGCGTCGCGAAGAATTGCCTATCCAGTGCGGTCAAAAAAAAATTCCCGTCGGGGTGTGGGTCAGTTTTTTGCCGTTTTTCACCGTGACATTACTAGTAAGTGAAGCATACATGAATTAAAGGACAATACATGGAGTCTTACATGAGATAATGACTTTGAAAAACAAAAAAAGATGGCGGCTCGACCCGTAAAATTGTTTACGACTTTACAACAAGTTTTCTGAAAGTTTTCTTCGCGCGGACCTCCCCTGACGGGCTCAGGCTAAATGCAAAGGAAAACAAAAAAACAGTTTTTATCATATTCCTTGGATTAAAAGGCTGTGATGGCTTTGAAGGTATACGATAGACATCAGCATTTCCACTGGTACCCTTCGGATTCTCAGCTAACTTTGGCCTTAATCCTTCGATGAAAGTCCTCGAACGTGCTTCTCCATACTGTTGTCGGTAGAACTGCTCTAACTGAGGGTTTTGTGATGTAGCTGTGTAAGACCCTCCCAATTAGTTCTCTGTCGAATTATTTATGCTATTTTATGGTTACACTTGTGTTCTTTCTTTCTTTCTTTTTTTATTTTTTTTATTTTTTTTTTCACTTTTTGTGTTTCAGATGTCGGGCCTTAAATTCTCAGGATACCAGATAGCCTTTACACTTGCTGGTAAAATAAATTTTATTAAGAAAACCATATACTGGGGAAAATATCAGTTTGCTCGACTTGAGCTGATCGCTTTACTATCCAGAAATTCTGCAACATAATTGTATCCCGCATTTCAAGACACAACCACCGAGAAAGAGCGTCAGCCCGAGCTGCAAGCAAACTCTAGCGCTTATGGCGAATAATATTTATGGGTGACTAATATTAAGTTAAAAAGGTAAAGATACATGTTTCATATGCTTTCTTTTTATAGGGTACCTTTTCCTGGGGTTTCTTCTGTTTGTCCCTTGTCTCCTGCTGGGACTCTTGATCACGAAGTACAGTAAAGAAATCTTGAAGCAGGCAGAAGGATCACTGTAAGTTTCAAAATGCTGCGTTTCAAATTTGTAGCTTATATAATTTAATTGATGCCATACTCGTCTAACAAATGCCATTAAGCGTATTTGGCTGGACTTTTGTGCCTCCTACCCCTTCATAACTACCGTTTAAGCTATGAGAATAATAATATGAGAATAAATATATGAAAATCGTATATTTGAACTGCGGATTAAACAATGAATATGTGAATGATCATCGAAGTTATGAACACTTCTTTCAGCAGTAGTGAAAATAAAGCCTAAATAAAATTCAGGCTTGTACGGGATTCAGACCCACGACCTCTGCGACACTGGTGCAGTGCACTACCAACTGAGCTAAAAGCCAACTGGGAGCTAGTCATTTTGTTGGTTCGTAATATACCCGTGAGCTGTGAACAAAAAACACTCGGCAGGTATAGAGCAGGTTTTGTAAAACTGTCTTCTTTAAGGTCCGTAAATTGTGGTAATGACATTATACAGCGGGGAAATTGCGAAATTATATATAGAGGGCTACCATCTTGGAACTCAGACACATTGGGGGATTTCTCAATGGCGTATTACTGTTCATAAACCAAAAATAAACGAAACTCATTTTCATAAAAGAGATTGAAAGGATCCGAATTGTTGAAACACATGACTTCCAAAATCCCGTTTCCAAGGAAACATTGAGTCACGCGAACAATGAAATGCCAATTATTGCCAGATGCGTTTTAGAACTCGGGGCTGTTTCCATGTTTATCACATACGGGGCAGAATAGCCCACTTTGCAGTTGTGTAATCAGTTATACCTGGTTTTTGAGTGGAAGCGAGGCTGGAGGTGACTCAAACGTCTCTGTCTTTCTTATGCAAGTGTAGACTAGTTAGCTAAAGAAAAAACATGATAAGCATGAGAAAAGCAGTGAGGTCTGTATCAAAACAAGGTCACCGCCAGCCTCGCTTCCACTCAAAGGCCAGGTAACTGATTACGCAACTGCAAAGTGGGCTATTCTAAAACGCATCTGGCAATAATTGGCATTTCATTGTTCGCGTGACTCAATGTTTCCTTAGAAACGGGATTTTGGTAGTCATGTGTTTTAACAATTCGGATCCTTTTAATCTCTTTTATGAAAATGAGTTTCGTTTATTTTTGCAGGTCACTGAGCACACAACTGTAAAATGGGCTATTACCTAATGCTGATTGGCTGAGACCGAGGGCATTTTTTCCTAATCACGAGGGCACCTTTGGTAATCAAGAGGACACGATTACTTGATCCTGATTGGCTGAGCGCCCGTCATCAGCAGTGAGTTTTTTCCCGCTTGAAACTTCCAGAAACGCGGAGTGTTCTACGTGAGGCTATTTCGTCAAAAAGTGAAAGACAATTGGCACACAGCAAAATGCACGGTGCTTTTGGTAAAATAGAAAGTCGAGTTTTCGATTCCAAGTCGTGGTTGAAAACGTCGAGTCAAGGCGGCTGGTGTGCAAGAAGCGGAATATAAGCTTAAACTTATGGCGGTCGAGACAAATATTTCATTTCTTCGTTTTGTATCGGTTACTTTATTAGAGCAAGTAACCTCATCATCCGCCTGGAAAGTGAGTAAATGTTGTTGGTAATTACAGCTTTTTACAGGGGAAAGCACAATGTCAGGCTCAAAAAGTCAAAACCCCACTAGGACACTTTCTCTACGACTTTTATCGATGTAGTATTTTCACACGGTAGTAAGCTTAAGGCTTCGCAAAAGCAGGTAAATAAAATTGAGCTGTTGCACGTTTTATTTGTAAACTGCAGATGCTATGTTATTCTTACTACTGCGACAGGCGTTGCCCGTTAGTTCTGAACACAAGTTAGTTGTTTGTGCTTATTTTGATACGAGTGACTATATTTTCAACCGGTTTACGCGACGGCGAGACTTCTGAACTTTTTCCTTAAACAACATTTTGCCCTTTGTGTGATACAAAAGTAATCGCATTGTGCCCTCTTGCAATTAAGGCTTAATTTCACTTGTATTTTCAAAAGTTTTCCACATTTTGTGAAAACTTTGAAAGTACGCGTGAAATTAATCCTTAATTGCCCTCGGGCCCATGCCATTACATATACTAATCCGGGCACTTTGTACCCCCAGCCCCCCACCCAGGCAACGTTTAAGCAACTTTTGGTGTTGGAGCAACTTTTTGTGGTTCTAGCAACCTCGAGCAAGTTTTGCCTTACTTAGCAACTTTTGAGCAAAATATAGGTTTACAGCACATATGAAGCAAAAAATGTCAACAATTTGATAGAAAACGTCAATTTATGCGAAATTATTGAACCTGCCACTACTTGTTAAACGTTTCGCAGGCCTATTGGCATTTCGGAGTTGCATAGGGAGCTGGGGAAGTATCAAATTTTAACCAATCCATAAATTCACGAATTTTGCACCATCTAATGAAAGATAAACGTTGACATTGGCCATTTGTCCAAGTTTGATGCTTTTAGTTTGAACAAAGACCAAGTTATGAACTTAAAAGCATAGTTAAAAATCCGTTCAAACGTCTCTAGTTTTGAGGTGCGTCCTATAAATCTTAAAAATTTTTACAATTTCTGTGATATTCGTAAAAATGGTAAAATATAGTGATTTTCTCCTCAGTTATTTCCAAACAGTAAGTGCATGACGGGATTTTACAGTTGTCACAAAACTGAAAAATATATTAATTAATATTTGTAAAAAAAACAAGAAGAAATGTGGGTAGTAACTTTTGGAATTTAGGCAGCAAGATTTTGGATTTTTGCAACTTTTTTAGCAACTCTTTGGCATTCCAGTGGGCAACTTTTCAACATTTTACGAGCACAATCGGGACAGGCCTAGCATGGTTAATGGATTTAGTATAATAAGCAGAAGGCAAAGGAGCCCTGGCCTTAGAACGTTTCACTCAAGCGCTTGCCGTTTGTGGAACGCTCTTGATCCCGAACTTAAGACACTCTCCCATGCTAATTTTAAAAATTACCTATTTAAACTTTACCGTAGTATGAATTCCTTTCTTGATCATTTTAAGATTTGTAAAACCTTTTAGTTTCATTAGTAGTCAATTAATCAATATTGTATTAATAGTAGTTCATTATGTAAATTTAGTTGGTAGATTATATAGGTAGTTAATTAATTAACCGATACGTTTTATTACTTTAATTGTAGGAGGGCCATTATGAAAACTACTGGGTGACCAGTAATCAATGTCTTTACCCTCGTTAATTAAAGTTATATCTATCAATCTATCTATCTCATGCTGTTTCTTATTACAGACCCGCAATCGGCATGGCATTTGCTTCGTGGTTATTCCAGCGGCTCCTTACTAACTCCTTTTGTAACAGGGATCTTCCGGACAATACCATCAATGTGGATAACAGGTACTAGTGCGTCTATGCTGGCTTAAATGGACACCATATATAGACATTTTCCCTGATATTTTGAAAAAAGACTTACTAAGTCAATTTTCAGTGACTTTTTCATTCATGAATTGCTTCTGGGTTACCAGTGAGATAAAATCACCTAAAATTTACAAGAAAAAATGAGGCACAGGAAGTTATTACCAATTTCATCTAAAATGCATGGGAAGAACTTGAAAACGCCCTCCCGACTTTTTAAAGTTGACACCATTTTCATCTCGGCCAAGCGTAACCAAAAACATTTAAGAAATGTTTACGTGACCTAAAATAGCCGTTTTGAAGAAAATTTGGCTATTATTATTCGTTTGCCATCGGTAAACAGGTCTGCTTTGCTTCACAGAGATTTACTAACAATCCACGATACCGCCCCTTTAACAGAAGCACGTCTATTTATTTTCCTTTAGTTTTATTCCCCTGCGAAGAGACTGGCATGAGTGAGGGACTGTGGGATCGTTTGGATAGACGGGGATCAAACTATTATAAATGACAATAGTCGTGTGATGTGAAGGAAAAGCTTGTTTGGTTGAAGCAGATTTCATAAGGAGTTCCCTAAGCCGTCATGAAAGCACCGAAATTGCAATGTTTGTCATCTTTCGCCTGCACAAAACTACGATTCTGTTATCCCTCGCTTGTTCCACACCCTTTTGACTGACTGGCTGACTGACTGACTCACCGTCTGACTGGCTGGTTGGTTGGCTGGCTGGCTTGCTTGATTGATTGGTTGATTGGTTGTTTGGTTCATTGGCTGAATGGTTGGTTGATTGATTGATTGATTGATTGATTGATTGATTGATTGATTGGTTGGTTGGTTGGTTGGTTGGTTGGTTGATTGATTGATTGGTTGATTGGTTGATTGATTGATTGATTGATTGATTGATTGGTTGATTGATTGATTGATTGATTGATTGATTGATTAGTTGATTGGTTGGCTGGTTGATTGACTGATTGATTGATTGATTCATGTGTTGATTCAATATTGCAGACGGCTGTTTTCTATCATGTCGTACTTCTTTTTCTTTCTTAACATTCTTCTGGGATTTCTCTCGTACATCAAACGCTTGCTCCCTGGAGTTGTTTTCCTGTCTCGCATTGACCGATCGTCTTTTACACAAGGATTGCAGAAATACGACAATGGTGAGTTAATTTGTTTTTTATTTAGCTTTACTCAAATTAAATTTTATATGGCGTGAAAACCTATTTCAGTCCAAGATATCAGATTTTGCGCAAAAGCTTTTGGATGTAAGGTCGAATTCACACATGAATCTTTCCTTTGTTCATTTTTAGGACATGATAGCCAAGGTAACCTTTATTTAGATCAACCATCCTCTTGTTCTTCCTCTTCTTCTTCCACTGCTCCTTGTCCTCCACCTTCTTCTTCTTCCGGTAACACCTACTTCTGTCACTGTTCTCATTTTCCCTTCCCCAATCATTTGCTTCAGGAAATACGCTCAAAACCTACGGCTCGGTACATTGTACAGATTTCTTCCATTCCTTATTATTCCTGTTTGTGTTGTATGAGAGAATATTGCAGTATCTACTAAGAATCGTCGCACTCTTTTCTTTTCCCCTGCAGCCTTTGTTGCCTACCTTGGTTTTGTCAACGTGCTTGTGGCTCACAGCCATCCCGTGATGCTTTTGTTCTGCCAGCTGCTACTAAACAGAAACAAAGTCCGCGGGCTCGAGGAATCTAATGTAAAAGGCTCACAAGAACATGTGAGGCAGAGATCTTCCGAGGACAATGGTAGCTCTGTTGGTATGTGCTTAGCTAAATTGTTCAAACACTAACTTGTTCGCCACTCCTTTGCTTTAAGGCGATTTTCAATTAAGTGTCGTAAAACTGACTAAAACCACTACTATTGTATTGCGCATCTGGTATTGTAGATACACGTGCATTTTTGTAACGAGTTCAATTTCAGGCAATTACTACAGCCGTAAATGCGCGGTAAAATGCGTGCAAGTCATGGTTGGGTTTAGTTTTGTTAGGAGGATTCAGATAATTTACTTGTTTAGTTTTGAACGACTAGTAGATTTATACTAAAACAATTAGTTATCCGTTCTCGATTTCTATGCGTGATAGAAATCGAGAGCAAATAATCTAATTGTTAAATACAACCGACGCATTTCTTCATCAGTCGATTTGTCCTGGAATCTTTCCCAGACTCATTTCCTGGATCTATCTTCTCCCCTCAAATGAAAATTTTGTACTGTTTTTGTTTTCGTTTTTTTTAACCATCTATCTCAAAAGAACGAACGAACATAAAGAAAAAAAGCTTACTTTGCTTGTTAAGGCATTACGTCTATTATTAAATATGATGATTTTGTGCCCTGAGCAAAGATCTATTTCCATTTTTACCTCCTGTGCAGTTTACAAACGTGAAGCCCGTCTGCCGCGCATGTCTTACAAGGCAGCTAACCGCTGGCATGTTGCTGTGATGTTGCTTCGTAACCCGTCCCTCATCTCGTATCGCAGGCAGGGTGGTGTAGCATCTGTTGTGGACCTGGGAAGCATCAGCGCTGACATCGACGCTCTTGTTTAATAACGTAACAGACAGCTCAAATGTAAGATTTGATTGCACAATCACCTGTACAATGGTATAACGATGCTCTGAAGGATTACCACGTATTTTAGTTTGACAAAATCTTTTAGTCTAATTAACAGTCGGAGCTCAAAATTACGGAAGAAATACACGAAAATCGTTTACAAATTAACCGAAAGGGCCACGGTCATAGATAGTTACTACGTTACGGTTAGAGAGACATAGAACTACTATTTGAAGCCAAAATATAATGTAAGATCTTATGATCAAACTAGAAGCTAAAAGCCGCATACATTTATACATTGAAGCAACTCACTTGAGAATACGGGCTGTGTTGCAGTTAGCAAAAATCGTTCAGCCCTGTTCCTTGTAAGCTACAATCTTGACCGAAATTCTTGGGACACGCCCTTCTCTCCACCTTCTCCACCAGTACAACGTTGATCCACTAAGGATTTTCCATCTGCATATCGTTTCAACAGCTATAAACATCGTCCTGGGGAAGGCGGGGATCAAGTATGGAGGTTTGGAAAGAGAAACCTATTGTGGGTACAAATACATGAACATAACACAAACGAATATTTTGTCCCATAGTTAAGTGAAGTGTCAAGTGTGAAGTGTAAGTGACGGTGTTTGCAGACAGCTTGCCTCGCAGTATGGTTTTATCGCGAGTTTCTATTGTAGCTTGAAAGGAGCACAGAGCAAGATATAGGGAGTAGAAAGACAGGGACCACGGGCTTTTGGGATCAGGATTGGTCGTACTTCGTGAGATTGTTCTCGAAGAACCTTATGAGGAAATGGGGGCTCGCATTTTTTGTTTCGATTTTTAAGTTTTGATTAGTTGTAATCGAGTTGTACTTAAGGTATGATATATATACAGTTTGTAGTTATAGCATTTCCAAATATACTGACTGGTTTTTGAGGCTATATTGACTTGGTGTATAATGTCTGTTACAACACTCAATAGATTACAAACCAATCTCTTTAGCCGGAAGAGTCATCTGTTTTCATTGCGTTCTAATATTTAGGTTATTTTTAAGAAAAAGCATTTGTATTAAATCGAAGAGGCAATAGTTTGAAGGCTGCCTTAGCTTATAGACGTTCACAATGGCAACATAGCCCTATTACAGCGCATCTTAACATTTTTTTGCAAATTAAGTTGTTGTTAGATAGTGTAAATAACGGGTGCTTACCATTTGTCAGAAAAATCCGGAAATTTCGGTTTGAAGTCAAACGGTAAGGTAATTTTGCGGAAAATCTTTTCGGAAATTGTGGACAACCTCCAGAGGTAGTCTTTTTCGTTCGGGAAGTAATTTCTGAAAATTGCTTTTGAGCGAGTCGTTCCGTCGGAATGTAATTTCTGAAAATTGCTTACCATTTGAGCGAGTCGTTCCGTTTCCAGGTTCTTTTGCGCCAAAACGAGTGAGTGCGCATGACGGAAGGCCTTGCAGTGAATAATAAGCGCCAATCTCATCCGGTTGGTCGGTAAAATCGGAAAATCCCTTACCATTATTCAACGGTCATTCCATCCGGATTTTTCTGACAAATGGTAAGCACCCAATAGTTCCGGTTGTCGAATGTGTATTTTCAATTAGTATTTAGAATTCAAGACGAACGACTGAAAGTATCTGAAAAAACATAAAATATAACTGCAAGACGTGTCTTCATCGCTTTGTCTTTCTAGTTGAGGCAATATAAACTGTTTAAGGTTCTATAACAAAGATTGTTTAACTTAATCATGTCGCACAACGGTTCATCACAGGGAGTTGTGAAAAATCGTCACCTCTGTTGTTGTTCCAATCCTTGCAAAAAGTAATTAGGATTAGCTTAATTTTTTTCCCACCCAGGTCATAGGGCGGGTAGTTTTCAGTTGAGTGTCGAAAGTAATCCTTTTTTTTTTTCTTCTTGCTTTGGTGCTGCTTTACTTTACTCTGTGTTTGGTTGAAAAAACTCGCTCAACTTTCTCAACCAGTGAGACGCAAACGAAAACCAATCGCTGCTTGCACGCCTACATTTTCCCGCGCTTGGCGCCGGCTACATGTGGATGCTGCGTATTCTGATTGGTTCATTGAGATATATGCGTCAGGAGCTGTTGGGATTGGCCAGAGCAAGAGCCATAATTAAACACTTTGAGTTTGATTTTACGACACCCAATTGAAAAGCGAGTGCTCTATCGCAAAATTTTACGATCCCTTCGGCTAAAAAACCCCCTGGCATTTCGTCATGATTTTCACGATATTACTGATTTCTTGACCAAATAAGCGAGCAAATGAAACCATTTTGTCCAGTTTTGTGGCTTCCTCATGACTTCCTTACCTTATTCTTTGTCCCTTGTTTGCCTCGTGAACGTTGCAGCTTTCCATATTCAACATTCAATAGGAGGGGGGGGGGGGGGGGGTGGACGAGAAGTTACTTTACATATATTGTACAGGAACACATACCAGAGAAGGAGTTTTGGACTCCAAATGACCTGTTTTCTCGTGTAGTTTTGTTTACAGTTCTTAACAATTTTCAGTCAAGTAGGTGAGAACAAAATAATGACAGTCTATTTCAGTTCAAACTGACACAATACGAAAGGATTTCCATTGGAGGAATCTTAAAACTGAGAAGTTACACACGAGCCATTATTAGATAATTACCTAAGCCATTTAAATCAGTTGAAGAAAGGACCTTTAGCCTTCCCTTGATTTGTTTGGTAAAAGAAGATCTTAAATCCTCTTAAAGGTACCTTAACGTTACGTCTGAGCTTCCTTGGATTCCTTGGAGCATTCCGTTGCCTCGTTCAATGTTTTGCAAGTTTAAGCTGTTTTATGGGAAGGTGCGCAACTCTTTATTCAGTCCGTCGTGAGTGGAAATGCTTAAGAAAGGTGGAGTGTCGAGTACTGCAGCTAACCAACGGGGGCTGTACACTAATTGGAAATGAGGCGTGAAAACAATTGGGAACAGTCAGACTGGGGCACGATGGGCCATAACATTTCGTACTGAATACTATACAAAATCATTTACTTGTTGTTGATTAATAAGATGGGCCTAATCTTACCATCAACTTCTGAAATAGTAGTTGGCCTCTTTAAACCATTAAGCCACTCTATTAATTTCACAATGCTCATGAATCACCGCGGAGCCCGATTAAAGCATCAACCTGATTAATTAATTAATTAATTGACTTCTTCGCTCGCCTGACAGGTCAATAGACTCAAAATGCCATTAAATCACACAGGGGCACGCAATAAATGCACTTTATTTATCTGGCTTAAAGTTCATCAGAATCTGGGATCAAAAGATGCACAATTACGAATTTTATGAAGCATTTTCCTCGATCGCTTAACTTCAAAGCGATATTAACTGTTGCAAATTGCAATGAATTCCTGAGACCAAATAACATATCTTTACCTCACGAGTGCGTCCTATGATAATAACTTTATTTATCACCTTTGGCAATAAGAATTACGGTAATATTACAATTGATAAAAATTAAAAACTACAAATTATATACAATGCATAGAAAACTTGAAAAGATGACTAAGAAAATGTAAAAAGGCAGAGCAACAACGGGCTAAAAGTGCATACATATATAAGTACACTCATTATTTTTATAATATATTTTATAAGAATATCGAGGCCGAAATTTCCTAGATTTTAAGAATATTTTAAGAATACATCTGAGGCTGAAATTGTGAAAAGAATATAATTTCGTACGATGAAAATCTGTAAATACCATATAATGATATGTTTTTACTTAACTTTTTACTTTAACTAGCTAGCAATATGAGCGTTTTTCGAGGAAGTTATATCAACCACCCGCCTGCACAAAGTAAGGCACCAAACGCAAATGCATTTCGACAACAAGTACATAATATTGAACAGCAATTCAGAATTATGCAGGAGATGATGTCAGATCTTAAGAAAGCCAACAATAAAGATGTTTTAGCTTATCCTTGTGTTCTTACTGAGTCCTTAAATGAGAAAGACAAGGTCTCGAACACTAAGAAATACTTATATAAGAAACGCAAACATCGCAAAAGACTAGTTAAACAAAGTGAAGCCAAGAAAGCTGAAGAGAAAAATAATATCTATATTAGAAACCTCTCAGAATATAACCTGACAACTGATCAGATCAACCTATTATCTAAAGGCCCTCGTTTCATCCTATCTCCACATACTAACACTGACAGAGTTAGACAAAACCTTCTACGCAATTTCAACCATTTTGAGAGACGAATGCGTCTCCGATACATTTACCACGGTAGAGAAGAGGTGAAACATCCCTTCTCTGTAAAATCTAACTGAGAACCACCAGTTCAACAACCAGTTGCTCTTGAGACGTACCTTGAAAAAACAAAATTAAACTATCAGAAATTGAGATTACGCAACCTAAACCTAACTTTGCCTAAATTAGAACGCAAACCTATTTAAGAGAGCTAAAAGAAAACTCGGAAATAAATATCAAGAAAGCAGACAAAGGAACCGCGACTGTCTTAATGAACAAAACAGGTAAGATTAATGAGGGCATGAGATTAATCGAGGTCAAGGAACACTGCAGGCCCCTCGAAAAACCAATGGTAGAAGAAACTTCTAAGCGAGTGTAAATGTTATTTTAAGAACTGTGGCTACCGATTTCCGGTTCCGTATTGTAGCTACCGATTTGCCGTTTGTTTCGTTTGCATCACGTGATTCCCCGAGGGAATTGCACGTGCTTTGTAATTTTCAGAGATTTTCAGGATTGTCGCGTCAAACAGTTTTTCAACGTACACGTACACTTTTAGGATGTACACCTTTGGACGTACACTTTAAATGTGATTTTGAACGTGGATTTTCCAGTAAATTTTCAGTGTAAAGGATTGCCTAGTTCATTGTGGAACTAACAGTTGAAAAAACTGTCTTGCAAGTTTGCGAGCGACGAACCGTTTTGGTTGTGTGGTTAGGGAGTTTAAGCAAATCGCTACGGCGGGCGAGACTACGGCTGTCGTGGCCGAGGAGGTCTGGGCTGAGTACGATGCCGTAGCCTTCAAAATTCAAATTTAAGCAGCGCGAAATCAAAGACAGTACGGCTGTGAAGTTTACGTTCGAGTTAGTTTCTTACAGCGTTCACCAGTTAACTTTGGAGAATAAATCCTTCAAAGGAGCAAGGAATTTCACTTTATTTTGTTATGCCGAGGGTTTTTGCGGAGGCGTTGGAAAACTCCTTGCATTGATATTTTCAAATAGGATTAGAACTGATTTCGCAGTCTTGAACAGCAACGCGAAAGTAGAAAAAAAAAGGCTTAAAATTATACTTTTGATATTCACAACCCCATCTGGTTCAGTACTATCACAAAACAGACACCAAGACTCCTGGTATGATCTACGAGACCAATAACTACAAAATTACTGACAAATCGTGTGGAAACGATTATTTATTCACAGTCACTTGAGAGTGGAATGAATCACGACACGTCAATCACGTTGGAATATAGCGTAATTATATCGAAGTAAAATACAATGATATACCTCACAAATTAATGTGATTTGGTAAGCTGAAGCCACTCTAAAATGCACTAAGGCCACATGGTAGCGGGCATTACCCCTTAAATCTACCAAAGCAAAGATTGAGCCCAAGCATTAGCAGCCATGGACAGCTGTTTCGGCTTGTTAGGCCTCATCAGCATGGCATAGCTAATGCTCAGGCTCAAGTACCCACATATCCATAAAACAAGCAGTGAAAACGTAAAGCTTGTGGGATGTGGCTGGAGTGACAATGATATACTCACAAATTAATGTGATTTGGTAAGCTGAAGCCACTCTAAAGGCACTAAGGCCACATGGTAGCGGGCATTACCCTTAAATCTACCAAAGCAAATGCCCGCTACCATGTGGCCTTAGTGCCTTTAGAGTGGCTTCAGCTTACCAAATCACATTAATTTGTGAGGTATATCATTGTCACTCCAGCCACATCCCACAAGCTTTACGTTTTCACTGCTTGTTTTATGGATATGTGGGTACTTGAGCCTGAGCATTAGCTATGCCATGCTGATGAGGCCTAACAAGGCCGAAACAGCTGTCCATGGCTGCTAATGCTTGGGCTCAATCTTTGCTTTGGTAGATTTAAGGGGTAATGCCCGCTACCATGTGGCCTTAGTGCCTTTAGAGTGGCTTCAGCTTACCAAATCACATTAATTTGTGAGGTATATCATTGTCACTCCAGCCACATCCCACAAGCTTTACGTTTTCACTGCTTGTTTTATGGATATGTGGGTACTTGAGCCTGAGCATTAGCTATGCCATGCTGATGAGGCTAACAAGGCCGAAACAGCTGTCCATGGCTGCTAATGCTTGGGCTCAATCTTTGCTTTGGTAGATTTAAGGGGTAATGCCCGCTACCATGTGGCCTTAGTGCCTTTAGAGTGGCTTCAGCTTACCAAATCACATTAATTTGTGAGGTATATCATTGTCACTCCAGCCACATCCCACAAGCTTTACGTTTTTCACTGCTTGTTTTATGGATATGTGGGTACTTGAGCCTGAGCATTAGCTATGCCATGCTGATGAGGCCTAACAAGGCCGAAACAGCTGTCCATGGCTGCTAATGCTTGGGCTCAATCTTTGCTTTGGTAGATTTAAGGGGTAATGCCCGCTACCATGTGGCCTTAGTGCCCTTTAGAGTGGCTTCAGCTTACCAAATCACATTAATTTGTGAGGTATATCATTGTCACTCCAGCCACATCCCACAAGCTTTACGTTTTCACTGAAGTAAAATACACATCGATTAACCGTCGAACATCCTTGCAAATCTTACTACATGCTAAGGATGTCTGAAATAAGCATTTAAAATTCTGGAATGTAGTAAAACACAGCTTTTGACATAAAAAATAAAACAATGAAGCTGTACTTACGAAATCCACTTGCCATTTGCCGCCATCATTTCACTACATAAAACAACTGCTAAAAATAAACGCAGATTTGTTGGGTTAAAAGAAGGAAGGTACATAAATGTTCATTCTGAACGAATTAAAAAGGTTTTTCAGTACGATTAAAACGGTTAAAAAATCAAATAAGCCTGTTGAAAAGAAAAAGAAGCGATTTACACTCACGTACCAGAGACTACGCGAAACTTCTT